>NCKV01000691.1:0-14617 GCA_003675905.2 Leptotrombidium deliense
GAGAGTGTTTTGAAAATGTCTTAAAATTATCATCAATAAATTAGACATTCATATCAGTTATTCATGCGAGCCAACGACAAAGTAAAATAACTTTTCGAAAGGAATTATAAACAAACATGTTTTTTGCACACTTTGCAATTATTCAAAACGTTGCAACATGCAGTAAACTATTGCTAATCTCTTAATCTGACTATCTGGCATTCTCAGACGAAAACGTGAAAACATGTTTATTTATTCTACAACTAATTACAACTCGGTTCAATAGTGTTCAAAGAAGGCAATGCGCAATTCAGCGATGTAATTGGTCGCAGTTGGTGTTTTAATTTAGAGTCAAATAAAAAAGTATTAAAACTCTCTTAAATTGCATTCAATGTGTTGTATATATACCTACCTGTACATACAGTAGTTGCATGTACGCAGGTAAACGGTTGCGGTTGTATTAAACTCAATTACCTATTTGATAAGTGTGAAAGTAATTTGTTTCATTTTGCTTTTCAAATAAAAAAGAATGTACACATGTAATACATTGCAACTTATTGCGTTTCATTAAACAACGAATACATTGAGTTTAACATACTGTTCGTTTTTCGAGTTGATGTGCTTTAATCTCCGTGTAAAATTGGCTTACATTATGTACAGTACAGTATTAGTGTAATCAGGATTCGCTAAATTCTTAATTCCAACAACGTTAAACGAATAAAGAATAAGTTTGTTGTTTTTTTAAAGTTACAAGATTAAAAAGCGTATTTGAAAGATGAGACAAGTGATTTCATTGTGAACGAAGAAAGAATAAACTTTTTGTTGTTAAGCGATCATATCTCACACGTATCACATTCATCACAATCACTTTTACATGAATAATATTTTTATTGCACAAAATAAACGATAATGAAAGTCAGAAACAAGACCTGTAATTGTTTGCATTGAATTCGCTTATTGAGCATAAATCAGTCGTGAAATTTGTGATGAAAGCAAAAGCAGTTTAAATGCCACAAAAATGCCATGTTCATTGACATTTGTCACACGATATTTGATATTTGTTCAGTTTCTTTATTGTATTTATTGCTTCCTTTTGTTAAATATGTTCACATAAAATACAAACCATGTCTGACGTAAATTAAAAAGCATAAAAAAGTGTTTTTGCGAAATGTACGAAATTAAATGAAAAACTGCAAAATGAGAGTTCAAAGTTTAAGCAAACTATGTTTTCATTGATAAACTTAACAAAACACACATTGTGTGTATTTTCAGTTCGTTTAAAAACTTCACTATTCTTAGTTTAATCATCAAAGCAAGAATGAGAGTTAATAAAACATAAAGCAGTATAAAAAACGTGATGAAAATTATCGTTGAATTCACAAAGGTTCAGTGCCGTAGTGCCGTTGGATATTAAATTAAATTATTTATGCGCTCTAATTATCGTATTGTGTAACTTTTTATATGCACTTTAATTTGGTTTTTGTTGGATGATGAAACAGCAACAAATTTAATTCTTTATAGTTTGCACTCAAATTAATTTCAAAAGCAAAATTCTTTAAACCACCACCCTGTACACAAACTTTTAAATAAATGTCAAAATATAATATATGAAAGAAGTAATCCAACACGAAGTTACTCCACGTTTTGTGAGAGATTATATTTGCTGAAAAATATTCTCCTAACGATCACAACGTGGTAACGGTAAACTTTGTATATTTCAAATTCTGTTTTTTTTTGTTTTTTACAAAAAAAAATCCAATTTTTTGTCAGAATAAATGAATTACAGTTTCGTTCACAATTAAAGTTCATGTCTATTCCTCATCCAATGAATCCCAATGTCTGATTGATAAAAATAAGGACAATAATTGTGAACGAAAGTGTACATGTATATGTCTCTACACGTGTACCCTGTTGTATGTACACAAAAACAACAACACAACAAATAACACTTTCGATTAAATAAAGTTTGCTTATTCGCGAGAACTGTACAATATTTGCCTGTTCTTTAATTCATTCATTCATTCATTGATTGAATGCATTTTCGGAATGAATTGAAGAAAAAAGAAAGAAACAGAAATGAAAAGTAATCGATTGAGAAAATGAATTTTACTACTATTGAAAAAAAGCTTTGAATACACACTTTCTGACGTACACGTGTAATACAAGTGATAATCGGATTTATTCGCCATTCACATGTGAACTTTTCAACAACAGTACATTTAATTAGTTCTTTCTGTTCTGATCTTTCACCGTTTCATTCACTCCTGTTTCTGGTTTATTTCAATGTTAGCCTCAATTTCATTTAAATTGTTTGACGCTCACAGACCACAGAGAATACTGTTACACAATGGTTCAAGAGTCTATGTCTTTTGTTATGTAATGTGTTTCGCAAATGTATTCATTGCAAATCAAAATAAATGATTTCAATGAATTCATAATTTCAATTTACTCAATGATACAATAATACAATTTGTATGCGAGAATTGAAATCTGTTTTGTGCTTATTGTTTATTTATTTTAACATTACAGCTTCGGACATAAAGTTGCGCAATTTTATATCCGAAACTGTGCATAATAATCAGTCATAAACACAATTATAATTTCGACTCTTTTTATATAAAAATGAATGCAAAAAATATGTAAAAGATCACAATGTTGATATTGATATTAGAACATTTTAAAGAAGGGAAAAATCGTTGTGAATTTAACGAGGAAAAGTTGATTAGTTAATTCATTATAAATGGAAAATACTAATTAACATGTTTGTTCATTTTAACATCATTGAATCGTTAAAATATTAAGGTAATTAAAATATAAAACAAAAAGAAAAATGTTTGCTGTTTTTGAACATTAACTAGAACACATTTTAAACATGAACACCTACACACTTTTCCGTATTGATTAAACGAGGAAAGAGAAGATTCGAAGAAATACTTTTTTCGCAAGATTAACAAGTTGCAACTTTTGCTGTGCAACTAAAGTTACATAACTTGCAGCATAGTAAATACAGTTGAATCAATGTTTCATACATTCGCCTACAGCAGTATAAGTTGTTTTATTAATTATGTGGGTGTTCATGTTAATATATCGTTAAGTGAATTTATGAAATTATAATTAATAATTTGAACTTAAATCCAGTATTAATAATATATTCTAATATTCTTAATACCCGTTTAATTGCTGGATTTTCATTTGTTTCAGATGCCAATTAGACTAATTAGAATTTCCATTTTGCAACACATTTTGTAACAAAGTTAATACAACTTATAACTTGTAACAAAACATAAATAATTTTATGTAAATGCAATGTTAATCGTAAAACGTTTATAATGATGAGTTGTAGTAAAACACTGCTACACATGTTAAAATGTTTGATTATTTTAAAAGTAAAATTAAAGCGAACGTATCATAGAAACATGTAAAGCAAAGCAACATGTTTACAAGCATTGAAGCATTGATTTCTTCTTAAAGCCTTAAGAAAGAAAAGTAAATATGAAATTATAATTAATGCATGTCTGTGATGAAAATGTAAATATTAAAATGTAATCAATTCTATTTTGTATACGTCGAGTAATGAAATTGCAAATATTAATAATTTCTGTTTCTGCATCTAAGATAAAGACAAAGACAACGAAAAACAATAATTAATAATTGATTGATGTAAAAATAACAACATTCGATGCATCAAAATTGTGTTAAAACGTCGGAAGTTTTTGAATCGTTTTTGCATTACTTTTTGGATGCAAAAAATTGAAGTGCATTCAAAAGTAGTGTTAAAATGTGTTTTCATTGAAGTTTGATTAATGCAACGTTAAAAAGTGGTGACATTCTGTTCTCTCTATTTAGCATGCATTGCTTTTCTAAAAATAATTTCTTCGTTGTAAAAAACGTCGCCATTGTTAAATGCAATGTAAATTTTGTGCTAATTTTGCGTTGAAAAAGAAAAGCAAAAGAAGAGAAAAGGCATTTAAAGCGAAAAATTTTCTCTGTTCATTGAATTGTTGCGAATTATCATAAAATTATTATGAAACCGATTTGAAAATCGCAATTTCACTTTAATTCGTCGATGCGAATTCGCAAAATTTCCAATTATATTTTTCATTATTCTTACTTTCGATGTTCGTTCGTGTTCAAATGTAATTTAACTTTTTCTATTTCTGTGTGAAGCGATGTAAGCAAAAAGTGGTGAAAAATGACCGCGAAATTGAAATGAATTGAAAAGATTAAAGATTGAACAGGAACAATTTCACTGTTCACTGTTCACACAAATTACAGACTTGCTGTTCGCAATGTAAGGTGCTGCAAACATTTATTTATTGCTAGAAACACTTTAAAAGTGAATGAACAATTGTTAACAAGCGATTCATTCATTCGAACTGCGGGGCTTGCATAAGAAAGTCGTCGGAGAGAAATTGAGAAAAAAATAAAAATAAAAAATCGATTCGAAAAATTTTGTTTGACGAGTGAAATCCACGCGAAATTTAGTAAATTGCATTTTCTTGCTATAACGACGACATGTAACGTCTTTCTAGACGATATATCAACAAAATTGAGCGACTATTTTATTTACGAAACTAAATTAAAACGACACAAATAAATTGTGAAGAATAAAAAATAGCTGCTATTCATAGCGAAATGGCATGTTTTGCAACCGTAATTACATTGCAATTAAAATGAATGATTGCATTCGTTTGAAAGAAACAAACCGCACAAAGGAACAAGCAAAAAATGCATTTGTAAAGTGTTACGAAATTGTTGATGGCGTGTCTGCAATCATAATTGGTGAGATACGATATTAGTGAATGAGAAATGCTGATCTTTCTGTTCACTGATCTGATTGCAGCGATGCTGTGATTGCATCACTCGAATCAAGAAGATAAAGTGTGCGTGCGAATGCAGTGCATTCACACATAATTCGATTATGACTCGAATTCGATGAAAAATACACTGGTCATCCATATCTGTTCATTCGTTGACCACTCATCACTTTTTATTGTTATTCCAGTTTTTCGGTGAAAGCAAATGTTTCGACAAATAGAACAGCATATCAACAAACTCCATCGTCGTTGCTCTTTCAATTCGACAACGTTTCGCAAACAAATACTGTGTGTTTGCAAGCAAGAATAACGCAGACAAAAAATGCTTTATCTGTTCGATAAGTGCTCGTCGTCGAGTTGCACTCAATTTCGCTGCCGACAATCACCCAACTATTGAAATATGATTGCTTAACAGATGTAACTGCGAATTTATTTAATTGCAACTGACTTCACTTTGCTTTTTTTCATCTGTTAATTTAATTGAAATGCACTCTCGCAGTTGCAATGCTTTCATTTGTTGTTACACAGAACAAGAAACAGAAACAAAATAAAAGAGTGCTTCTAAAAACGGAAAAACGTACAACAACGCTTTCAGACAGTTTACTGGACTAAAATTGCAAATATTGTGCTCGAGACAAATTCGTTTATGTTGTTCACATTTCATGATAAACACATTTTGCTTCGTTTATTCACGCATCAATTTGCAATGTTTGCAACAATTTATTCACATTCACTTTTAAACACATCATTAAATGGCGCATTAAACGCATTAATCGTAATACGCAATAATGCAGTAATTAAAATAAGTGTTCATTCATATAATAGCGTGTGAATTAAATGACGTTTGATCGTTGAACAGTTAACACGAGATTATTGACTAGCGAACATTGTTCGACACAATTCGATACTTTGATATCAGTCACGAACAAGCAACTGTCACCGATTATCACACTAACAAATGTTCACACGATGTAATGGGAAACAGTGAATTAACATCGTTCACTGATTTATGACAAAGTTCAATGATTTTGTAGCATGCGGCTTTTTATCAGTTTCGACAACGGCACAATTTTCCAGTATTGCAATACTAACTGTAACACCTATAGAAAGTCGTTTCAATTGCTCTTCACAATTTGTTGCGTTTCAAAAAAATTGCAAAACTGCTGAAGGAAAGAATTGCAGCAAATAATCAATTGAAGAGTGGTTTTATGATCACAGTTGTGTGTCTACAGACAATCATACACAACTGTGTGTACTGTATATAGTATGTGTATGTACTTGTTGCATTATTTTTTGCTCTTCCATTATTTATCAACTTTTTTATTTGATTAAAAATGATATTTTTATACCAAGTACGTAAACGATGACGATATATATAGAAAATACATACAAAATTGTTACGAAGAAAATATTATATTTGCAACAAGAAAAAATCGATGCAAATGTTGGTACAAACTTCGCAATTCGCCGAAGAGTACCTTTTATAAACATTATGTTTCACTGGGAAAACAGTTTGTCTCGATTTTTTCTTAAGAAAAAAGCATTCGACGAATGCTTCGCTGAAAGTATGTGAACTTTGAAATTTGATGAAAACATTGAAACAACACGAAAGCATCAATTTAATAAAAAAGCGGTCTGATTGTTGCATTAGTGGTCTTTCGATCAAAAAACACTGAAAATTGATTTTTTTAAAACAAAGTTTCTCTTGTTCACAGAGTGTCCTGCAGCTGAAGACGGAACGGAAAGGTTCGCATGTCCTTCAGCAGATAAATTGGGCAGGTACAGGTGTATTGACGACCACGTTTTGTGTGATGGTTATATCGATTGTCCAAACGCAGAGGACGAGGATAGAATGTCCTGCATGTTTTTTAAGACGGTAAGTCAATTTAATATTCAAAAGTCTGTTTTAGCAGAAGCAAATGGCTTTTAGTTTGCAAATACAGTCAAACCTGTGTAAACACGCATTTTGTGCGTCGAAAAAAGAGGCAGTTTGTGAAATCAATGAAATTCGATGAACGAGCACATAAATTGTTGTTTGAAA
Organism: Leptotrombidium deliense; assembly: GCA_003675905.2. Taxonomy (NCBI): domain Eukaryota; kingdom Metazoa; phylum Arthropoda; class Arachnida; order Trombidiformes; family Trombiculidae; genus Leptotrombidium; species Leptotrombidium deliense. Next base: position 6,838 of record NCKV01000691.1, read on the forward strand.
ACGAATTTCTACAATAAATGTATTAAACAAACATATTGGTCAAAATATTGCCGAAAATAGAAGCTTAATACGATTTAGCGTGTTTTTTTCAACAAGCAAACGTTTCTTAGTTGAAGCACAACTGTTTTCGAATAGTTGTGTAAACGTATTCTGCCTGAATGTCCAACGAATCAATTGTCCTGGGGACACATATTTCGATTGAAAAGAAATCTTTTATTTATTCTTCAGCAATGTTTTTCAAAACTATTTCCCAGACGATTTCAATTGTGAAAAATGACGAATCTCCATAAATACATATTTCATATCAATTTTTGATTTTCTTCATTCGCTGCCTCAATGTCTTAATTTCAATTAACTTTAATTTCTAATATCGCTTACATATTCATATAACGCTCACGCATAATTTTTATTTCTACTTTGAAAACAACAAACATTGCATTTGAATGCGAGATTTTCGAAGATTTCAGGCAAAGTGATACCTATTAGGCTGAGCTCATAAAACATTGAAGTAATGTTAGACTCTAAAGAAAGTTTGTTTTTAGTCACTGGGGATACTGAATAAATATACGAATTTAAAATTTTGATGTTCACATGTAGGAATAAGATTTGCTCGAACATAATGCTTATTATACTTACTTTCAATGAGAAGCCATTTTCTCGTAAATAAGCTCATAAACATAAAGAGATGAGATTCTTGATTTTCTTGCTTTTTATATCGTCTGCATTAAGCAGTGCATAAATTTGTAATATTTAATCAACGCGACTAATTTTGTTTATAGTATTCAATGTTCTGTTTTCTAAAGAAAATAACTGCAAAAATATCTCAAGCGGATACTATGAATATACAGGTATAATCAAAAAATTGTGTTTGTCCGCACTTCAATTGTAAAATTAATGGAAAAGTGATTCGAATGCAAACAATGAACGGTTTGTATGATCGCGACTGTACATTTGTATACATTTGGAATTTGAGTGAAACAATTATTTTCTGTTACTGTTCGATAAATGAAATGAACTAACTTTACTTTGTATATGTTCTGAGACTACATGCAGCTGTTGTTATGAAACGGTAATTTTGTTTCGTCTTCTTTCGATCGAATCTATAAGAAATATGTAAATATGAAAATGGAGAGTTGAAAACGTCTATGAATTTAGTGATTGCGATCAAACAATTTTGAATAAGTGATGCTTCAGCAGAAGCTTTATTCGCATGTGAATACTTTGTATGCAAAAATGGATAGCATCAAGTAAAAAGAGTAAAGTTTATTGAAACGTTCTTTGTGCTTAAAGTAAAGTTACATTTCTTTTCAAACATTCTACATTTGTTCCGAAAGGCATCAAGATAAAGAAATAGATCTTAATTTCATATCGACTGCTGACGTTACTTTTTAAAGGTTAAATTAAGATTGAGCTGCAATCGACGTGATCTACATTCTCTTTTCTATTAAATTCATCATCACAAAAACATTACTTTGAAAGCATTACTAGTAAACTTTTCACTTGCAATTCAACAGTAGGTGTCTTCACAAACTATGATTTATGAATATGCTTTCTCTGAACATTTTACGTTTTTCAGCTTCTTTCTAATAAAAAAATGAATAAAAAATGTTTAAAGTATAAACAAGGAAAAGCTTTGTGGCCTTAAAATATGAGTAAACACAGAATTTGCATATTTCGAGTATGATTTATGCGAATGCATTATACTTATTGTACATCTAACATAATTACGTTAGTTAGCGATAGCATTAAAAATTTGCATTCACGTATCTCACACTGTTTACTCATTGTCTCTTATGCGACGACCAACTGTCAAAATACGTTCGTTCGTTATTAATGAGCGTTCGTTTGTTTGTTTACACAGCTAATGTAGATACAGGTATATGTGTGTTCATTCATGTAGGTGTACGCAGGAATATCTATCTTAATTTTCAAAAGCAATTGTAAACGTATTGTGTGTGTTATAATGAATAAGTATGAATGAAAGACAGTGTGTAACAAATGTTGACCTTTTTCATGTTAAAGTAGACATTGATAACGATTACATTTATACTCTAATTGCAGACTAAAGCGCATTTGGATGTATTAGCGGACGCGTTAATTCGGTGGGCACGCGGACGATACTAGTCACAACAACAATTACAACAACATCTCTCAGATGGTTCCTCACTTTCACGTTTACCTTATATGAATTCGATGTGATACTCAGTTTTCCTTTGCGAATATTTGGACATAATCTGAAGATTAAGTCAAGTCAACTTTTAGTGCACTTCTCGTGTCACTGTTTTAGTTTAAATGCGAACAATAGACGAACAGTATTACGAGGATCACACATTCCGTCGACTTCAATTCCACTCTCGTTTCGTTCATTTCCATTCGCTTCAATAAAACTTTTATTTTATTTATTTGTTTGCTAAAAGTTAATAAAAAAACAATATTCTTGAGAAAACTTCCGTGAAATTAGGCATAACAACAAAACGTCTGAAGAATGTAAATATTTTTTGTTCACTAAAAAGTTTGTGCATTTTGTGCTACTTTCAGTTTTCTCTCGAGTTTCTTTAAAACGAAAAAACTTTTTAACGAATGTTTCACAAAATAAACGTTAAAAACACAACAAAAGCGGAGTTTATGTGTGAGTTGTAAACTCAATTCAAGGGAATTGTGGTCACAACAAATGAGTTCGATGCGGACTCACTCAATGATACATACACTGAAATGTACTTTCAATTTATATTGAAGCACAAAACAAGAAGAAAACATTTCATTTCATTTTGTGTGAAATGTGAGTGTGTGCAACGACACTTGAAAACCAGCAACAATTCAATATTTAAGAAACAATACAAAAAACATTGAAATTGAAATTTAAATTGAAAAGCAATGAAACTTAAGAAATTCAAATACAAACAAACCAACAATGAATAAAAGACGCATTTCCCGACAATCCGCTAAATTGATACGATTATAATTAATTGTATTTTTGTATCATATTTGGCGTAAAAAACTGTGTTCTTGTACTCGCCGTTCTGTAAATGAAATAATCAAATCTGTGGTATTGTCATATATTGTATTGTAATTACTAAAAGTGAGCATAGCTTGAAGCCCAATAGTGCAGCTAAATAGTAAACATCTAAACTATTCTTTACCAGAAAAATAATATTATGTCCACTTTGCGAAGTGAACGAAAAACAAATGAAGTTCAAGTGAAATAAAGTACAATTTGAAAAAATGAACAGAATCGATGAGAAATTCGCGAACTCGAGCAATGAAAATACAAATAAACAAGTTGATACAAAAATGGAACAAAAAGTGAAAGTGTGAAGTGATAATAAAGGTGCGCTTTTAGCGTGATCGAAAATCAAGAAGAATAGTATGTTTCCAATGCATCCAATGTTGATTTTTTTACTCGCATTTGCGGCTTGGATGCGTACCACTCGTCCTTCACATTTACACTGAAACTGTGTGACACCGAAAATACAGATGTGAACGCCAAACGCCGCACACCTTTGATCGATATTTGAACACTGTGCACTTTCTTTCGAAACTATAATAATAAACATGTTGCACAAATACTCGTTGTTGCTTCTTTTTTTATCCATTCATTTCATTTCATTTTCATTGATTTCGTAACAAAAGTTTGCTGTTTCAATTCACTTTATCAATCTAGTCTCATTTACATGTTCTACCGACCTTCTCCATGTATACTCAAACGCTTGCATCTGTTACATGCATAATTTGCGAGCACGTCAGAAAACGCAAGAGAGTTATGTTCTATCCAAATGTTTTAGGCAACTTTTGCTTGAATTATTTATAATTGTTGCTCAGTGATTACAAAGACAAAAGAGATGCTTACTGACTATTTTTAGCTTCAGATGAAATGACAGACAAAGATAATCTGATTGAAAGCATCTCTGGACTCGGAGAGTACACCTTAATCTCCTATTCCTAATCATTTTTATGTTAAATAAGGTTGAACAAAGAAAAGTGAATAAACAATTCTATTAAAGGAAACTAAATAGAAAGGATATGTCAAATGACGTAAAGTAAAAGTAAGCATTTTGATGGTTTCAAGAAAAGGAACAGTATTCCAACAATTTGTTAGAAAAGTGAAATGCTTGCAGGCGACTTTTCAATGATGTTCAATGAATTCTGACAATTGTTAGAGAACACGCTGTTTTTTATGATTGCTTTGTTCTATACGTTACTCTTTAAATGCCAAAGGAGGTGCGCAACTTTCGATCTTTCGATGTTCTAACTTTTTCAACATTCAACAAAGTCTTTTAATCGCTTATAATTAACTTTGTGCTTAGTGTTCTTTAGTCTGACGACACACGAATACGCTGCCATTCGTTTAAGCCTTTTGTTTGTTTTTTGTTCTCGTTGCTTACATTCAACGCCAATTTTGTGTTTCGTTCGTTTGTATTCACTGGTCGAAAAGAAATAATTGATCCGCAATCAACGCAACAACAACGCGAAAGTTTAAAGGTCGCGGTGATCAGATTAATCGCAATTTATTGTCGCGCCTTTCAATGGACTCAGCAGAAAAAGATAACAAAGTAATTCGACGAAACGTGAGATCTTTTCGCTTTCCGAGTCTCCCTTTGTTTGCGTTTCATTATTCGCAGAATTCGCAGTGAAATCAATTGACATTCTCAGCCATGCAATACTGCGAAGTAAACAATAGATCGAAATGAATGCGTGTTCCCTGAGCTCACCATTTTAGTGTTGAAAAGCTGTGAACTCGAATATTCGAAAATATGCCTAAAAATAAAGGTACGACGTAACTTGTATTTCATCTTTCGAACATCTTTTTAAGAAATTAATCCTGACAGGAAAGGGAGGTAAAAACAGAAGGAGAGGAAAGAACGAAAATGAAACAGAAAAGCGAGAATTAGTTTTCAAAGATGACGGTCAAGGTTCGTTGTTATTGACAAATCATTATGTAACACTTTATTCGTATTTAGAGTACGCACAGGTCGTAAAAATGCTCGGAAATGGACGGTTGGAAGCAATGTGTTTCGATGGAGTAAAACGATTGTGTCACATTCGCGGTAAATTACGGAAAAAGGTAATGATTGTTATTTGTACACGTGGTTGTTATCTGTGCCATTACAGGTTTGGATAAATCAAGGAGATATAATTCTTGTTGGATTGAGAGATTATCAGGATGCGAAGGCTGACGTAATACTGAAATATAATCCAGATGAGGCGAGGAATTTGAAATCTTACGGAGAACTGCCCGAAAACGCTAAGATTAATGAGGTTACATTCGGAGAAGAGGAAGAAGATGATAACATCATTGAATTCGGAGACGTTAGTGAAGAGGAGGAAGATATCGATGCTATTTAACTGTTTAATGATCTGTACGTTAGTTTATCATTTTGTGAACTGTATTAACACCCAATAATCCGATGATTTTGTTGTATCGTATTTTTCAAATTAAAGTGCAATCAATGTTGCGCTTACATTCCTTCAATGAGGGGGTAATTAGTCGCGTTCCGGTTCAAAATTCATTTGATTCATCGATTTCAACATGAGAACTTTTAATCTCAAAAAAGTTAAAATTCAGCGTTTGTTTTAAAAACAATTAAAACTTAAAAAGAATGAAAGTACTTCGATTGCAAGTTTGAATCACAAAGATTTATGCGTAGCAAATATCTCGATTATGTAAAAGCTGATTGCAGCGTACGTAACTCATCGTCTGAGCGTTCGCGAAAGCATTATTAAATCAACGAACAACAAAGCGATTACAAATACCATTGTATGCTCTCATGTAAATATAAGTGAATAAAAAACATTGCACACCCAAGTGCGAATTGCGTTTCATTATCAACGAAATTAAAACTTGTAGAAAATTTTCACTGCAACCTAACTCGAGTATACAAATCACAGCAGGTCAAAATCATCACGATTGTCTTCTGAGAAGAACTTCTCATCTTTGCGATGATCGTTTGATGAAAGAAAGTTATTTAGATCTTGGATGTTATTGTAACTTAGATTGGATGGCAAAACGTGCGAGTTGTGCACGTTGTCTTTCCGAGATTCGGCAAGTCTATTTTTGAGAACGACTGGTAATTAAGTTGTTTGCTTCTAAATTAAAAGCTTACTTCATAAAGCTGTCATTCATGTCAAAATCATCTGAGCTGCCATTCTTGTGGTCTCCGTCATCACAAGTTAAGTCAATTAGAGCGCCTTCATTCGCTGTTTCTTTTGTTTCACCATTTGTTTCTTTTCCATTCTCCACATTTTCTGGTTTCTTTTTATCTTCAACTTCTCCTTTATGATGTTTCCACTTATCAAAAGCAATTGTAAACGCCTGAGAAATGGTTAATGCAGCAGCTTGAGCTACTTTTCGTTTATTCGTTAGAAACGCGTGACACTCAAAAGTTTCATTTTTGTTGGTCGCAATGAACGCGACGACACGGTCGTACGTTGCGTCGGCGGAACAATACGATATCCTGTAATAAAGCATAGTGTAATATTTCACGTCAATGCAACATTCAACATACCTGTAAATTGATACATCCAAATGTTTCTCCTTTGTTTGAGCGTCTTGCGTTGAAATTCCAGTCGGTTTCACAGTCAAAGCAACATTATTCAGTTTCTTGCTGCTAGCCTTTGCCTGTCAAAACAAAAACACACTTTTCAAGGATAGTTTTAATCGTTTTAATCGAACATTAGAATCTCATTGAACTGGAAGTAAAATGCGCATCAATGTCCGCAACTGAACTAACAGTTCCGTTAATTGCTTTTTCAAAAACAATTGATTATTTTTGACCTCAAAATGCTGCTTAACGAAACAATAAATAGGTCAAAAATTGTTTTCACACAATTTACTGAAGTTTTAAATTTCAAAACAGTTAAAATGAATAAGCAGTTTAACTTAATTCATGGAAAAACCTGATGAAACTATGGAATACACTGAACTCACAGGAAATCATTCTTTAACGGATCAGAGAGTAAACGTCACAAAAATTTTTCATTTAATTTTGAAAATTGATATGCTTCTTGAAGCTTTAATACGTTTATGATGGAATATAATACGAATTAAAGTACCATTTGTTACGCAAAACAAAAGACATAAATGGATACGTTTATGTTTAAAGACAAGTTTTTCGTGCAAATAAATTGTGAATTCCTTCAAATTAACTTTGAAACATTAACTTGAAGACAAAAACAAAACGGTTCAGTTTAAACGAGTTATTGCGAGAAGCGGTGAAGTTAAGCGCAAGCATAAAAAATCCAATTGCATCACAAATTAGAGTGAATAAAAAGTTAAAACTTACCATTGCGATTATGGTTTTGATGGCCTCGGCAGTGATTGCATCGTTCGACGGTTCTGCAACTAAAGTACTTCCCAAATATTTCACGTAAAAAGTAATTCCTTCAGAAACTGGTGCTTTAATCGACTCTCCCCAATCTTCGGGCAATTCTAAAAACATATGAAAACAAATATAAAACATTGACAGAACTCGGCGGACACCCACTTTTATGTTTACTTTTGCCGAAATTAAACGCTTTGCGAAAGTAAGACATCGTTCACTATTTCTCGCTTTGCGTTCCTAACGCACACAAACAGCAGTCAATGAATAAACGAGACGCACTTTAATTAAAATGGGACAAAACTTGCAGTGAAACACCCATCCATTCACACTCTCGCAACTATTTTCCTCGTGCACCTCACTATTTAGGGACTTTCTGTTCATTACACCGCCTTCACAAATATGCTCAACAAACGCTGAGAATCACCCGATCAGAATTAGAAACTGTACTACGAAATGGCATG
>NCKV01000692.1:0-14606 GCA_003675905.2 Leptotrombidium deliense
TTAATAATTGATTTAGCATTCAGTAAAATTTTAGGACGAATTCGCTATCGCTTACGAAGTCGAATTTTTCTTCATTGTTCATACTCGAGAGGTATGGTTAATACAGCTCGGAAATGAAAACTTGTTCATATCTTTATTCGGGAGGTTTTCAAGATTGAAGGTACAATGTAGTGTTTCAAGTCGGGACACGAAGTTTCGGGTACCCGACGAAAAACCCGGGTCGGGTTCTATCGGGTTACTCGAAATGCTTTAGTTCGGGTTAACCAACTTGCAACACTAAGCTCATTAACATGTTAATATTTCTGAGGTGTACTCGAGAGGTTTCACTGTAATGTGAGGTGAGCAGTTTGCGAAACATATTTATTACAAACTAAAGTATAAAAATGATATTACATTAGTGCCACGCAACACTGTTTGGGTTGTTCACAGCACCCATTTTATAATAAATGGCTTTTTTGTGATCATTTCCTCTGTTTCCGTTATCATCTTTTTCATCTAAACCGGACGACAAACAGGTTAAATTTGAAGCTGGATTAAAATTAGATCCTGGGTTGAATGAATCTCCCTTTATAACACCGACACATTTCCAATTTTCCAGATAATTCGCTATAAAATTAGATTGAGTGAAGAAAATTATTATTATAGAGACCAATTACCTTTCCAAAGGCGAACAGTACCATCATCTCCGGAAGAAGCCAAAATAGTTCCAGTAACATTCCAAGAAACTCTCCAAACTTGAGATCCGTGATCGTTAAATTGCATTACTTGACGAATATCATGTTTTGAAGCGGCAACCGTCAATGAATGTTGAGATCCTGCGATTGTGCTGCTCACATTCATTTTTTCTTGTATTTGTGGATGTTTAATCGATAGTATTTTTACATCCTTTGTAGCGATTCCTAACAGATTGTACGAAAGACCAACATTTGGTGCAAACGCAATGTCGTGAACGGGATCAGTAATAAATGAAACAACTTCAATTTCAATCCACTTCCTAATATTTTCGTTATACTCATAAATGATTACTTTTGATGTGGAACATGTGTCATCACTGCCAACGGCAATCATTGGAGGATGCAGCCTTGATTGACTCCAGGACACGCAACTGCATGAAATTTTACAAGAAATATCGTGCTGTAAAGGCCACTGACTTAAATTCATAATATCTGGAGCATCATAAATTCGTAGCTGGCCCTCAGAGGAACAAGTAGCCAACTGAAGACCCAAATGTTTGGGTGCAAACTTAAGATCAGTTACAGGCGTGCGACTGTCGACGAATGTAGCTCGTTTAACCCAGTGTGACTGATTTCTTTCTCCACTGCTTCCTTCCACAATTAGTTCTTCCCATACTGCAGCCGTACGATCAAAAGAACACGTAGCTAATACTTGTCCAAATTCTGGATGAGCCCATGTTACTTTCCAAACAGATCCACTATGTGTCTTCCAACTTGCGGTGCACTTCCATTGTCCATCAAGAGTAATATCCCACACTTTCACGCTCTGATCACTGGAACACGTCGCAAGTCGTTTACCGTAAAAGTCGTACGCAACATCATGAATCAAGTCTTTATGATCAGCTTCAATGCTGCGAGTCACAAACATATCCAACTTTTCTTTTCTCTGCAACACTCTAAACGCCGACCAATCATTGGCGTCTAACTCTATGAGCCGACCACTTAGAAATTAAACTCAGATTCAGGAAATTCGGTGTTTTAATAAATTTTTCTAGAGGTAAACTTATTAAATACACATTAAAATAAAATGCGTTTGTCAAATCAAGGTGCGATCGAATAAAAGTGTGTATTACGCCAGAAGGTGACCGTCGACAGATGGCAACGTTCAGTAAAAAGTGCGGCTACAATGTTATTTACTGTTTGAAAATGAAGGAATATCTCCATTTCCATTTCCTGCAGGAACAAATTTGCATGAAATATTTTCAACTAAATAAATGCTTCTTTGGTCTTCTCATAGAGCTTATATTTGCACGAAATATTTATTATGTATTTCCCGATGTTTTTAATCTATCATTATATAAAAATTCGACATAATGAAAATTTTTACGTTTCTTGGAAAATCACGGATTAAGGGAAACTTTTACCAAAGAAAAATGACCGCCAGCGGTGACTCTTCGCGGAGAAATAGCAATATTGAGCGACATCTGTAGGAAGTTTTCATAGACTCTGTTAATGGCTGTGAATGAGTGCAGTTCTGATAAGTGAATCGCGGAAACAGTGTTCATTTCACGGACTCTTCAATCTCAGTGAAAAAATGCATTGTTTTTTGTTTTGAAACTTTCGCGAGAAGACCGTCGGTTGTGGTAATTGAGGTCCACAGCGACGAGTGTTGCATTCGAGTGTTGTTAATGTTAATGTCACTCGAAAGTGTAATGATTGCGATTCTGGACATTCTTCGCCTGATTTGCCAGTTAAATGTTTGTCCCATGGAAGAGTCGATGTGTAATTGAAACCGAGGATTATTTCTCATTGCTCACAGTTTTGTCGAAATATGCATCATTTCTCGTTTTTGATTTCGTTTTGTTCAGTGAATCAACGATCGGACAATATTTCGTCGTCGAGTGCTTCGTTTGAATATTGCACCGATATTAGAGAATCTATAGTTTCTGTAATTTGTTTCCTTCGCTGTTCGAGATTTTGAAAGTATACAAAAGTAAAGGCCCGGTCGCACTGCAAGTGTATCTGAAACCAAAGCTGGCTTCTTCAGAACACCAGCAACGACGAGGAAGTATATTGGCCAATGTTATGGGTTGTTTCGGAGGTTCGGGTGATAAAAACGATGCGGATGAAGACAAGAGACGCAAAGAGGCCAACAAGCGCATCGAGAAGCAAATTCAAAAGGACAAACAGATATATAGAGCAACACATCGTTTGCTGCTGCTGGGTAACCACAGTATATTTGCCGGTAATAAATAAACGACTTTTTTAGGTGCTGGTGAGTCGGGTAAAAGCACAATAGTAAAACAAATGCGGATTCTTCACGTCAATGGTTTCAGCGAAGAGTAAGTCTGCTAATGGGAGGAGTTGACGTTTTAATGTCCTCGTAATACCGATCATTATAATTAATAATCACTTTTCATAAATTGTTTATTTTTTGTGGATTGATTGAGTTAAGCTTTTACAAGTTTGTACTCACAAGTAAATTTAAATTTTTCAGAGAAAAGAGGCAAAAAATCGAAGATATCAAGAAAAACATTCGTGATGCAATTCTTGTTAGTAAAATTAAACGCCAGTAATATGCCTAATATTCTATTTTCAAAGACTATAACAGGAGCGATGAGCACTTTGGTTCCTGCAGTTCATTTAGAGCACGCTGAAAATCAATGGAGAGTTGATTATATTCAAGATGTAGCCAGTTCTCCAGACTTCGATTATCCATCGGTTTGTTCCATAATCATAACCGAAATTATTAAATGAAACAAAAACATTATTTACAGGAATTCTATGAACACACTGAAATTCTATGGAGAGACAGAGGTGTTCAAAGTGCTTATGAAAGGTCTAATGAATATCAACTGATAGATTGTGCAAAATAGTAAGTTTTCTTGTTTGTGTAACTATGTTTTAAAAGAAATGTTTTAGTTTTTTAGATCGCGTAAATGTAATTAAGCTACCCGATTATACGCCTTCGGAGCAGGATATATTGAGATGTCGTGTTCTTACTTCTGGAATATTTGAGACAAAGTTTCAAGTGGAGAAAGTTAACTTTCAGTTAGTGAAAAATTATATAAAGACAGCAATCCAAGCCACGTTCTTTTTGTTAGTATGTTTGATGTTGGAGGGCAGCGAGACGAAAGACGCAAATGGATACAATGTTTTAACGACGTCACTGCCATTATATTTGTGACAGCTTGCAGCAGCTATAACATGGTGCTCAGAGAAGATCCGAATCAAAATAGATTACGTGAGTCTTTGGATCTTTTCAAGAGTATCTGGAACAACAGGTGAGTTTACACTAGTGAGTAACAAATATTAATTGTTCTTTTTTTATAGATGGCTAAGAACAATCTCTGTTATTTTATTTTTAAATAAACAGGACCTTTTGGCTGAAAAAGTTAAAGCTGGAAAATCCAAAATAGAAGATTATTTTCCTGAGTTTACTCCTTACCAGATTCCTAGCGAAGGTAAAGTGTTCTGCGTTATCGAGTTTCAATGCATAATTTTTCAGTCATTTTGGAACCCGGAGAAGACGCAGAGTTTGCGAGAGCCAAGTATTTCATTCGAGATGAGTTCCTGGTAAGTATCGTCCATCGTAACGTACGTTTTAATTTTTTTTGTTCAGCGAATAAGCACAGCGAGTGGTGACGGTAAACACTACTGCTACCCTCATTTTACCTGTGCAGTGGACACAGAAAATATTCGTCGCGTGTTTAATGATTGTCGTGACATTATTCAAAGAATGCATTTGCGACAATACGAACTGTTGTGATTCGTGCGGTTTGTTTAAAACTTTTCATAACGGATCATCAATACTGCATGCATTGCCACACATCATCTTTTCATGATTTTGATAAATGAAATGAAGATTTAAACCGGAATTTCGAGGCGAGCAGTGGTCATTACGTAACTTATGGGTGGGACGTAAGCAGCTTCTGCGACCACTTAAAGCGAGGTGGTCACATAATTATAAGTGAATTGCCGAATTGGACTTTGCTCCCAAATCATAGTCTCGAAGCAAACGTTATTGAACAGCGAAAAGAACGAAGATAACCAACAAAATTCGTTTTGTCTGCGCGAATCGACACATATGAGAACAGTGAATCAGTGTTTAAAAATGTGCAGAAATGTAAATTCGCGATGACGGAGCAAGAAAGACCCTAAATGTTGGAATAAGTACGCTTGCAAGTTAATTATAGTTGCTGTAATCATGCGGTGTATTGTCATTTGTACATCAGTGTAAAAACGATTGCAACGGTTCCTGAGAACCTGACTTTCTGCCCCTCTGTTGATTTTGAAGATGTGTTCAGTGTACGATTCAAATAAGTCTGCCGTTAAATTGTATGTCACTAGGATTACAATAGACGTGGATAAGTTATGAAACAGATTCGCAGTTATGTTCATTGATTCTTTATTTACAGTGCATTTTTAGTCACATCGCTTTTAGTTGATGAGTTACTAGTGACCAACTTATTTTCTATTCGACAGAGCTTTATTCTTTAGATCTGGTCATAGTTTTCTTTCTTTTAATATCATTTGTTAGCTTTTATATTTATTCGTCAATTTGCGAACTTTCGAAGTTTATGCAGCGTTCACTAACCAAGTCAGTGCCCATGAAAAATGACTGTTTCAAAATTAACTCCGCTTTGTTAAACGGACGTTACAAACTCGTTACAAGCGGTTCCATTTTCAGCCCTAATTTAAAATAAGGCTACTTTTGTTTATTACGTGTTTATTTGGCAATCTGCTTGTAGAGCGATAATACATTAAATACAAATAACATCTCAAACAAATCGTTTCTCACTGTCATGTTTTATGAATATCTTGCGAATATCTTCTTCACTGAACTCCACGCGTTGTCTCAAAAATGAAGGAATTTCGTGAGCAGACAATCGTGAAGGCGAATCCAACTTTTCTTCTTTGAAAAACTCGATCACTTCAGACACAGTGTCTGCACTCAGTACCAAAGCGATATCTCGGAGACGATTAAATTTATCACGTAGAGACCAGGTCGTCAGTGACGTAATATAACCAATTAAAGCTCTTAATTCCCTATCCAATTGAAGACCTCCGATCTAAATATACAATCATATAGAAATCAATTTTATAAAAATCGCACCTTGTTATAGTGACATCTTGATATTGCCACCTCCAAACGATGTGCCAAATCTGTGGCAAACACATTTATTAACTTAGTACAGTTGTTTGGCGTTAGGCTTTGCTTAAATGGCTTCAAGAAAACATCAATGCTCATAATAAATGTTTCGCTAAATGGTCGCAGTCCGTCGGAAACTTCAAAACGCAAAAGATCATCTTCATTTAAAACGTGTGAAGCTGTCATAAACGAATCACACCAAACTTTGACTTTAGGTTTCAGTACACTGGAATTGAGTTGATTTAACCCTGATAATACAACGCTTTGAAATTTATTCGTCAGTGAAGATAAATCTGCCAAACAACTTTCGAATTTTTGCAATTGTTGTCGTCCGCTTTTGTCTTCAACGATCTTAATCACGTCCTGATTCACAGTTTTCTTCAAAGATTTTATGTAATCAGTTGCAGTGTCCAGGTTATTCAAAGCAATCAAAAACAAAACTTTGGTTCTTTCAACGTCACTGTAGCTTTGTAAATATCTCCCTGTTTGAATAACACTGTAAGCTTGACTTAAATCCAAAGCTGCAGCAGCTCCCGTTATTGTCGCGGTGCTTGGATATCCGTATCGTAGTCTTTCGTTCGCTAAATCACAAAATGACTTCTCTAAAATAGATACTGAATGATTTATAATTGCACACACAACATCTATGTTTCCCCCTGTCATTGATCTTTTAATGCACTTGTTTACGATGAAAAACACATCATCAAGCATGCTTGATGTTAAGGATCCTTGAGAATCAATATCATCGATTTGCACTGCTTTAAAACAAGACTCCCTCAAGAAATATTCTTCCAATAAAACATACATTCCATTAATTTCCTCAACAGCACGACTTAGCTCGCAAGTTCGAACAGTTTCATTTAGTTGTTGTAGTCTCTTTTCTCGTTCATCGCTGCCCTCAACAAATGCAAGCTCCACGTCTTTTCTGGTTCGTTCACAAATGAACAAAAAATATTTTGTAGCACGCGACGTAATCATCATTAGTTCTGAAAGAAGTTCATCAATTTCTCGAGGATTAATCTTATTGCTATTTGAGGATGATCCGCTCTTCATTGATTTCGTAACCGATGTTACAATTTGTACAAAATCTTTTGTGAGTTTAAAATCTTCAATGATTCTTTTTGAACTTCTATCGCACTGCTTTTGTAATATTTCAATAACAAAAATTAAATTTCCATGTCCATAATAAGTTTCAACAAGTGGTTGATGAATATCAATTGTCTTTGCTACGCTTTCAAACAGAGCTGTTAATTGCAAAACATGGGTTGCCAACTCAGACACTCTCTTCATTCCTTGTTCTTCAACTTTCTGAGACAAATAATTTGAAAATTTATTGAGCCCTTCTGCTGCCTCATTTAGCAACGGAAATATTTTAAAAAATCTCTCAGTGCTGGCCACATCATTATGTTTAACAGCTTCGTCAAATTTATTTCTCACTATTTCTTGCAATTTGTTTTTTGCTTCGTAAAACTTCGAAAAAGCTTCATCCATAGATGATGAACTTAACATTCCAGAATTTTCGTTTTCAGTAGCGTATATTTCATCATCAGAAGAGTTTCGCAAAACAGAAACATCAATGGATAGGAATCTGTGTATATAAGCTGCGCCTTGTTCATAATCCTCATTGAAGAGAGATTTGTGAATTCCGTCCACGCAGTACTTTAAATCAAGAATATCACCAACTCGTTGTAAACATTGTGTTACTCTACTCTTTGCTAGATCTAATTTCCTAACTTTAAAACTGACATTTTGAGAAAGTGCCGAAGTAAAATTTATACGATCTGAAAGTTGACTACTATCCGATAATAAATATTCTACATCTGGCATCTTTTTGTTGATACGTTTTAAGCTATACTCTAAATGGTCGTCAAACTGCAACAAAGCTTCCAATTCAGACTGCAGCGCTTCTTCTTCACATGAAAGTTCGTCACATTTTTTAATCAACTCTTCGGCTGTACTAAATGAACACATCTTCCACCTCAATTGCTTAATAAATGACACAATTGCTTGAATTCTCAATAAATGACAGCAACACCAACTTTTTGAAAGCGAGAAATCAGCGGCTTGAATTAAGCAGCCGAAATTATACATTATTCGCGCCATCTTTCTCGAGGCGCTAAAATATAGCGGTGCGGTGTGCTTTCGGAGTTGATGTGAACAAAATTCACACGAAAGGTATGCTAATGATATATCGTTGGTTTTTCATTAATTTTCTTATCCGCTGATGACAAATACATGAATGAGTCCTGATTTTTACCTCTAAGAAGTTCTGAACGTTGATTAGCTTTTTTCGTTTTTCTTTCTTTGTTCGATCGTGTATTTAATGTAATTTAATTGCAGCATCCAGAAGATGTTTTTATATAATATCACGCTCCAGCGAAGTACTGCAATTTGCCAGGCTATCCATGGAAATTTTTCTGGAGGGAAACAACAAGAGATAGCTCTTTCGCGAGGAAAAGTGTTGGAGCTCATTCGTCCGGATGTGAATACCGGAAAAGTCCATTCACTTCTCTCTGTGGAGGTGTTCGGGATAATAAGGTCAATGTTAGCATTCCGACTAACTGGAGGGTCAAAAGATTATTTGGTACTGGGATCAGATTCTGGAAGGATAGTTATTCTGGAGTACAATTCAGCTAAAAATGTATTTGAAAAGGTATTTAAATTTTATTTCCTGTTCAATTTCAATTAGAATCAGTTGGTTTAATCAGGTCCATCAAGAAACGTTTGGCAAAAGTGGTTGTCGTCGCATTGTTCCTGGGCAGTATTTAGCTGTTGATCCTAAAGGAAGAGCACTTATGATTAGTAAGAATATTGAATTTAGTATAACTAACTCATGAATTATGATTTTGTTTCGTGTAGGCGCGGTTGAAAAGCAAAAATTGGTATATATACTTAACCGCGATAGTCAGGCGCGACTAACAATATCTTCTCCATTAGAAGCTCATAAGTCAAACACATTCGTTTATCACACTGTCGGCATTGACGTGGGTTTTGAAAACCCGATGTTCGCATGTCTTGAAATGGATTACGAAGAAGCAGACAATGATCCAACAGGCGACGCTGCAATGAGTACACAACAAACTTTAACCTTCTATGAATTAGATTTGGGTTTGAATCACGTCGTTCGTAAATATAGTGAACCGCTCGAAGAACATGGCTGCTTCTTAATATCAGTACCCGGTGGTAGTGATGGACCTAGTGGTGTATTGATTTGTTCGGAAAATTATATAACATACAAGAATTTTGGAGATCAGCCTGATGTACGTTGCCCAATACCTCGACGACGTAATGACTTGGATGATCCTGAACACGGCATGATTTTTGTGTGCAGCGCTACGCATAAGACAAAGTCAATGTTCTTCTTTTTGGTTCAAACGGAGCAGGGCGATATATTCAAGATAACCTTGGATGTGGATGAAGATGTCGTTACTGAAATAAAACTAAAATATTTTGATACTGTTCCAGTAGCAATTTCAATGTGTGTTTTAAAAACTGGATTCTTATTTGTGGCATCAGAATTTGGTAACCACTATTTATATCAAATAGCACATTTGGGTGATGATGACGATGAACCAGAATTCAGCAGTGCTATGCCATTAGAAGAGGGAGAAACTTTCTTTTTTACACCGCGAAGTCTCAAAAATTTGATAGCTGTTGATGAAATGGAGTCTCTCTCGCCGATAATGAACTGTCAGATCGCTGATATTACGAATGAAGATACTCCTCAATTAATAATGGCATGCGGACGAGGACCAAGGTCTACACTTCGTATTCTAAGACATGGACTTGAAGTATCCGAAATGGCTGTTTCTGAATTACCTGGTAGTCCTAACTCAGTGTGGACAGTGAAGCGCAGAGCTGACGAGGAATTTGATGCTTATATCGTTGTGTCATTTATTAATGCTACATTAGTTCTATCGATTGGCGAAACTGTTGAGGAAGTCACTGATTCCGGATTTCTTGGCACAACACCGACATTAGCGTGCGCACAAATTGGGGATGATGCCCTTGTTCAGGTATATAATTTTTTACGTACGCCTATTGCAGTGAATAATTTGCATAGATTTATCCTGATGGTATTCGTCATATTCGTGCAGACAAGCGTGTAAACGAATGGAGAACACCTGGAAAGCGACATATAATAAAGTGTGCCATAAATCAGAGACAAGTTGTAATTGCATTGACAGGTGGTGAATTGGTCTATTTCGAAATGGATACTTCTGGACAGTTAAACGAATATACTGACAGAAAAGAAATGAGTTGCGACGTTATTTGTATGGCTCTTGGTTCTGTACCTGCTGGAGAGCAGCGATGCAGGTTTCTAGCTGTCGGTTTGGCAGACAATACTGTTCGAATTATATCTCTTGATCCTTTGGTATGTGTTTTAATGTTATATTTTGAAATGATGATTACAAAAGATCCGTGTTTCAACTGAAATATGTGAGGAATTCTTTTGACTGATTTAAAATATGATCTCTACTTTATTTCTCAATAACTTTTCAAGCAAGATACTTTTGTTTCCAGGATTGTCTTTCACCGTTATCAATGCAAGCATTACCTGCAACCCCGGAATCACTTGCTATTGTTGAAATGGGAAGTTCAGAGGCCCACGACGTTGTCTCTGCTCGTCTTTACCTAAATGTTGGACTACAGAATGGAGTGCTTTTAAGAACAGTATTAGACCACGTTTCTGGTGATCTTTCAGATACACGAACGCGTTATCTGGGTACAAGACCAGTTAGACTTTTTCGTGTTCGAATGCAAGGTTGTGATGCAGTGTTAGCGATTTCTAGTCGATGCTGGCTGTTATATTATTATCAGAGTCGATTCCATCTTACACCTTTGTCGTACGAAACTCTTGAATTTTCCTCTGGTTTCTCATCAGAACAATGTCCAGAAGGAATTGTTGCAATTTCATCTAACACACTGCGAATTTTATCACTTGAAAAACTTGGTGCTGTATTTAATCAGCAATCGTATCCTCTTGAGTATACTCCTCGAAAGTTTATCATTCATCCGGAAACTGGTTACTTAATATTGTTGGAAACAGATCACAACGCTTATACAGAAAAAATGAAGAAGACTAGAAAACAACAAATAGCAGAAGAAATGGTTGAGGCGGCTGGTGAAGACGAACAAGAAATTGCTGCAGAAATGGCTGCCGCATTTTTGGCTGAAGATTTACCCGAAAATATATTCGGTGCTCCAAAAGCCGGTGTTGCTCAGTGGGCCTCTATTATTCGTGTACTTGACCCTTCATCGGGTATTACATTGCAGAAAGTTCAACTTGATCAGAATGACGCTGCATTTTGCTTGGCTATTGTAAAATTTGCGCAGCATGGAGAATTTCCTTTCTTGTTAGTTGGTGTCGCCAAAGATTTTCATCTTAATTCACGCCAAGTTTCTTCTGGAGCAGTACATACGTACAGAATTCTGGAGGATGGAAAGCGTCTGGAATTGTGGCATGTTACACCTGTTGAAGACGTGCCGTACGCCATTTGCGCTTTTCAAGGAAGAGTGTTGATAAGTGTTGGTAGATTACTTCGCGTATATGACATCGGGAAAAAGAAATTACTACGCAAGTGTGAAAACAAACATTTTCCAAACACTATTGTTGCCATCCACACTTTGGGCAGTCGGATTTATGTTGCAGATATTCAAGAGAGTGTTTTCTTTGTAAGATACAAACGAGCTGATAATCAGTTAGTAATATTTTCGGATGATTGCTCTCCTCGTTGGGTGACAACGATTTGCATTCTCGACTATGACACGGTGGCGGTAGCCGACAAATTTGCAAATATTGCGATAATTCGATTACCACAAGCAGTCAATGATGACGTTGATGAAGATCCTACTGGTGTAAAGTCTTTGTGGGATCGTGGATGGCTAGGGGGTGCTTCTCAGAAGGTTGAAACCGTTGCTTGCTTTCATGTTGGTGAAGTTATATTGTCCTTGCAAAGGGCTACATTAATTCCTGGACTTTCTGAATGTTTGGTATATACTACACTTTCAGGCACAATTGGAGTCTTTGTACCTTTTACACTTCGTGATGACCACGATTTTTTTCAACACTTAGAAATGCACTTGAGAACGGAAAACCCATTACTCTGTGGCAGAGATCATTTATCGTTCCGCTCATATTATTTTCCGGTAAAGAATGTAATTGATGGTGATTTGTGTGAACAATACAATTCTCTTGATATCGCTAAACAAAAAAGCATTGCTGAAGATCTGGATCGCAGTCCTGCTGAAATATCGAAAAAACTTGAAGACATCAGGACTCAGTATGCTTTCTGATTTAATTCCAAATTTGTACAAACAACTGCGTTAAAACGCCGTCTATTCATAACATTTATAAATGTATCGATTTAATTCATTGGTAATAAAGTAAATAATCTTTGAGCTTTTGTGGCAACGGTAGTTTCTGAATGTCTTCAATTGAAACGAGAGTTTCTAAAATGATTGCACGACAGGTGCTTCGTAAAGAAGAGAGTGCGTACAATTGTACGATTCGGACTTGTTTTGTAGTGCCGTAAATGTCAGCGACAGCAAAAAGAGGACCTCTCTTGTATGGGATGAATCTAGCATATATTCCTTGATCTTCCCCGTTTAAAATGAAGTGCATTTCGGCAAATTCTCCGTTAATACTATACATTATTCCAACACGACTTCCGACATCTGTTGGTAGTATGTTTGCATTCTTCGTATAAGTAACAAGCGAACGTTGAAGATGTGCGTGCCTGCACCATAATGGTTCGCTTGACAATCGCGAAAACGCATTACTTTCCTCAGAAGTGTTGCTGTCCATCGATGACTCCGAAGATGTTTCAGCATTCACATTGTCTGATGAGAGCAATTCTGAATGAGGAATGTTTAGTTGTTCGCTGCTGAATAATTGTAAAACATCATTTTGCATGAGAGCGGATAACAGCCTCCTAGGGATCACAGAGAGCCTCGAGGAATCTCTGTTTTGTTGAGAATTTCGTGATGTAGATGCTTGCAAGTTGCGGCAGGTGTGTTGTCTACTTGAACCGTGTCTGCTTCGCCTTCGTGAATTACCGTTGCTCACAATGACATTGCTCTGATCATGTAAACTGTTTATTCCGTTGTCAGCATCAGAATTATTTGGGACAGCAAATATCCACGAGTTTCCTGTATTGGCGAGATCTGGCAACGCATACTGAGGCAATGGAAATCGGGTCGAAGGATCAAAGAGTGTAAGTCCAAGTCGAATGTGTCCACTCCAACCACGTTCATTTCTTTCAATTTCCAACAAGAAAACTTCATTCGGTAGCAGAGGCTTTTCACTGAAAGTGATTGCATGCGCGAAACTGGACTTTCGAAAGGCGACCACATTGTCGTTGAGAAGCGAGATGTTTTGTCCGTGATAACAGTGAAAACGAGTGACTGGCATTGCTTCACCGCGATTAGTTCAGCTCAGCAAAGCCGTCTCCAAAGAAGGCGCTCGATTCACTGTCAAATGCGAATGCGCAGTAGGCTTTTCAAGAACAATTTTCAGAAAAATGTTTACTGACAATAATGAATCCATAATTCACGTTAAACGAAAGCAAAAAAAGAGTACACTAACATGACAAAACATTTATGCCAAATAATGGCTATTATTTAATGTTGATTCTTTCATCAAAAGACACGATAAAAGATGAAATGGATGAGTTGTGATGACATAATGTTTACTGGTATTCGCCATCCAGCTTGTATTTATTCGGCACTTCTTGCAGCGTTTCGGAGGAAGTAAGGAATTTCAAGTCCACTTCAGTGATTTCAGTACCATGAGCGTTGCTCGCGTGAGCCATAAAAAGGTCTTTTAACAGCCTCAATTCTTTAGAAAGAATTTCGATTTTCTGTTGTAACTCATCATTTTCTGCTTTCAATTGATTAACACGTTCCAGCGTCTGTATAGTTTTCATCTTCGATTTCGTTCTCGATTTCTTCACAGCCAAATTATTCCGCTCTCTTCGTCTTCGGTATTCATCACTTTCCTTGTCCAAAATTATTCGATTCACTTTCGCGAATTGACGTCTACTGTCACCATATCTTGACTCAACGTCTGAAAAGTCCCCAAGACTGCTGTTCGAAGAGTTGCTCATTTCTAGAGCCATTCGCTTTTTACTGATTGGAGCCATTGTTTACAACTTTGTTCTATAAAAACTGTATATCAGAATAAGGTGGACATCAAGTAGAAAAAGTAACAAATTGTTGCAGGAAAGGAAGAAATATACACGCAATACTGCACTGGTAATAATCTGCTTTCGCAACGCTTTATTTCATCACTCATCGATGGCCTCTTAGTTGCGCAATGCAAGGGGTCGTTTACTACCGTCGTCTACAATTTTAACCTCAATATTGTGCGAAACAATACATTGCAAAAGACAACACACCAACATTGCCTGCTTTTTTTGCTCACAGTTAAATTTACGTTTTGTTCTGTTGTACATTATATTAAAAGGCTTGAAAAGATCAATACCCTTGAACTGACCAAGGGTCAGTTGGCACTAATCGTTAGCAGCGAACTTATCGCAAATAAAAGCAACAAAATGTAGTGCGATGCACTGTGCAACGAAATGCTTTATTATACAGTATCACTGTTAGCCGTTAGTTAGATCAATTAACGAAACCGACAGTTTGAATAAAAAAAGGCTTGTAAACAATTAAATCAACGGAAACAATGGAAAAAAGTGACTTACGGAACAAATGCTTAAATTTTCGCCGAACGAACGCTTTGCAGTTGCAACGATTACTGGCGACGAAAACATTCACAG
>NCKV01000693.1:0-14602 GCA_003675905.2 Leptotrombidium deliense
CATTGACAAGCCTGATGTCAGAAATAACATATGAACCAAAAATACTTACATCTAAAGCATCATTGTACAAGCAATTATGGTAGTAATCAAAGAATATCATCAAATCAAGCAGCAGATATAAAGTTCCAACGACTTCCTTATTTATCAATTGGTCATTTGCACAATAACTGCAAAGGTAACGTTATTTAAAAATCAAAAATAAGTTTTTGCCATATTACTTTTCAGCTAGTTTCAAAGCCAAAGTTTCCAAATTATCTCTTTTCACGCTAACTCCTCTCTTTTCTGGGACAACAACGCTGAGATGTTTATTAAGAAGTGACAAATCACGACTATTTTTTGAATTGGAAAGAAGTTTAAAAGCAACTTCTAAAAGGAAGACATTTTTAGATCCAGTTGCAATTTGACTGATCACGCTTTCGATATCATTTTCCAATTGGCTCAAAAGATCAGGAGAAATATTAAGCGAACTTTCATCAATTGCAGCTTTGTGTTCAAAGATTAATTTCTGTGAATGATCTTCAACCCTCAACATTGATTTCGGTTTTACAGGAGTGCTGAAAGAATTTTCCAAATCACGTTGTGATCCAGTAATCGCGTTCATAATTTTAACTTTATACTCTTCCCAATCAGAAATAATATGTTGCCAACATTTCTTTTCAACAGATTCAAATGTTGAATTTTTAACTTCTTCAATTACAGAGAGAATAGCATTTTCTCGTTCTTGACGCAAAAGCCCTTGAATATCACTGTCCTTTGAAGCTTCCACTGCAGTGGCTTTCTTGGTTGTACTTAAACTTTCCAAACCTTGTGAAACTTTCTGCAAATCGTAACCTTTGGAACCGAGAAGCACAGAGGCTCGTACATCACTGGTTTCTCGTTGACGGTGGAAAGCTGTCCGAGACCACAACTCTTGCCCTGCCTCTGACAGTTGCTTTAGATTACGTTCAATTCTTGGTAAGTGAGAAACGCCATCGATTTCAGCGGTTAATTGCTGAGCTTTGAAAAGAAGCTCTTCGAAAGCAGTGCCTTCCATGTTTCAACAAAGCACACACTTTTCTCTAATATCCCCAGAAAAACGCGCAGCATCAACTTTAACGTAATTTCCCCAAATTTGCCAAGTGGTTAGCCGGAAAACCCTGTTTTACGAAACACAGCAATGGATGACAACATTCAAGGTATGTTTTCGTTTGCTCTTTATTTTGCGCTTTTTCACGTCTTTGTTGAATAATGAAAATATTTGTTTTCAGATATTTGCAGGTTTTGTAGAATTGAAGCAACTGTCGAAAGACCGCTTTATCACCCATGTATCTGTTCGGGAAGTATAAAATACGTACACCAGGACTGGTATAGTTTCTTTTATTTTGTTTTCTTCATTCGCCTGACTTTGTTTATTTTTAAGTCTCGTTCAATGGCTCAAATATAGTGAAAAAGAATATTGCGAAGTGTGTACACATCGGTATTCGTTTATCCCGATATATTCTCCAGATATGCCGAAACGTTTGCCTATTCGTGATATTGTAAGCGGTCTCTTTGGAAGTCTGGCAACTGCAGTCCGCTACTGGCTTCACTACACACTCGTAGCATTCGCGTGGCTTGGAATAGTTCCTCTAACAGCATGTACTGTAATGCAATAATTTCCTTGTTAATCGTTTTATCCGCAGACCGAATCTATCGATGTTTGTTTACCGGATCATTTACGTCTATTCTTTCTTTGCCTATGGATTTATTGAGCACTGAAAATTTAACTTCTGATGGTTTTTATGGTTGTTGTGTTGTGACGTGTACTTTGTGTGCCTTCATTAGCTTAGTGTGGCTTCGAGAACAAATAATTAGAGGTGGAGGACCAGAATGGCTTGAACCACAAAATGAAATAGTACACAACGCTAATCATCTGCCAAACGATGAAATCGAACATAGAGCCCCTGGAATTGGTGCAAACAACAATATAAATAATAATAATATGGGAGAAGACGTCGAGGAAGCTGTAGAAGCAGAACTTCCTGGTAATCAAGTGAATGACGTAAATGTAGAAAACGAAAACTTGGTTGAATTTGAAAACGCAAACGGTGTTGACGTTGTAGCAGCACAGGATGATATGAATTGGAACCCTGTTGAGTGGGACCGTGCTGCTGAAGAGCTAACCTGGGAAAGGGTTTGTTATATATTTAATTGCAGGCACAGTTACAAATAATATTGGCAGATATTGGGACTCGATGGATCACTGGTTTTCTTGGAACATGTGTTTTGGGTAATATCACTAAACACCTTGTTTATAGTGGTATTCGCGTTTTGTCCGTATCATATTGGGTCATTCGCGTTAACCAAACTTGATTTTGTTGGTTATGCTTCGAACTCTCATTTTGAAGGTTTAGTCACTACGCTTTGCGGTTATGTGATTGTCGGATTGGCATTAGTATTGTTACATACTTTTGCCTCTTTGTTTAACTTTAAAAGAACTAAAAGACTTCTTGGATTGTGTTACGTCGTTGTGAAAGTTTCGTTAATGTCCGTTTTTGAAATTGGAATATTTCCTTTGGTTTGTGGTTGGTGGTTGGATATTTGTTCTTTGGTGAGTACTGTGTACTCGTCGCCTGATTAACAACTAATCCTTGTTTTCAGCCAATGCTTGGTGCTACTCTTGCCGATCGTGAAAACAGTTTTAGAGCTGCACCAGGCACTTCAATGTTCATTCATTGGTTGGTTGGCATGGTATATGTATTCTACTTTGCCTCTTTCATCGTTTTACTCAGAGAAGTTCTGAGACCTGGAATTTTGTGGTTCCTACAAAATTTGAATGACCCTGATTTCAATCCTATTCAAGAAATGATTCATTTACCAATATTTGGACATTTGCGGCGTAGTATTGTATCTTTAGTAGTTTTCGGAACCACTGTACTTCTTATGATTTGGTTTCCTGTCTCATTGGTTCAAAAATTTTGTCCTGGATTTTTGCCATATAACGTTGTAATTTCAAAGTAAGTTTGAAATTCGCAATATTTGCATTCATAACCATCACTTTGTTTTTATGACAACCTTGTAATCTATTTTACATTTAATTTTTTCAGTAGTGAATCGCCTGTGAGTGAACTCTCTCTGGAATTTTTGCTTCTTCAGTTGGTATTACCAGCATTGTTAGATCATGGTCATCTAAGACACTGGTTAAAAACGCTCATTAAAAGCTGGTGTATTACTGTTTCGTACTTTTTGGATTTAAGATCATACTTGTTGGGAGATGTGTCACATGATTCTGAGCCACAACACGATGAACTTGGTGGAAATGTTTTGCACAGAAGAAACGCCAGTGGTAATACGCGATACTTGAAACCAAACTTTTTCGCAATACGAATAATGCTGTTATTGATATTTACGGCGTTCTCGGTTCTCGTTGGAGGCCTATTTGTTTTGACGGTTCCAGTTTTAATCGGTAGAAAAACGATAAGTTGTTGGATGGGAGAAGTTAAGGTTCACGAACTTAATACATTTGCTTGTGGTTTATACATCGGCTTGTTAATGACTCGAATAGTAACTCTGCTTTGCCGTTGGATTCCTCGAGGATGGAACGCAATCGTTTCTAAGGTCAGCGAAGGGGCTATTATTACTTTTAAAACAGTTGTCGCTGGAGCAATCCTGCTGGGATTCATTCCACTGTTGATTGGTCTTCTGTTCGATGTTGTGATCATTGTGCCCATCCGAGTTCCTCTAAATCAGTCACCGATTTTTTATTTATGGCAAGATTGGGCTTTCGGGGTGCTTCACACGAAAGTAATCTGCGGAATTGCAATGATGGGCGAATGGCGTCTGAGACAACTTCTGGAAGAGGTATTGCAAAAATTCGCGGATGTGTTAAACATTTTGTGAACAATATTTTCTTTTCCTACAGATCTATCACCAAGGATTAATTAATATGAATCTGAAATTCATACTTATCAAATTAGTATTGCCAGTCGTCGTGGTCCTTGGTCTTGTGTTAACCGTTCCGTATGCATTCATTGTTGGATTGTTACCTTTATTCGGTATCAGTTTCGAGATGCGAAATTTACTACTGCGACGAATTTACCCATCACTGTTGTTCGCTTCATGTGTAATATATTTAATTCAGTGGCAAATCAACAAGTTTTGCAAACTTTACGAACACATCAAAAACGATAAATATTTAGTCGGTAAACGTTTAGTTAATTATGATCCGAAAAAGAAGTCAAACGGTAACACCACAGGAAAGGTTGCAAATTCAACAGTTCAATGATGTCAATATTTTATTATTTAAGAATAACAGTTTATAATTACACTCACTTGTTAAATGTTTACGTTGAGTTTTATGTTTTTCCTTATGAATTCTGTGTAAATATCAATACAATACACGCTGTAAACTTAAGTATCACTAGGCTGCTTTTTTACAGAAACGTTTCATGATAATCGCGTCTGTTTAATGTAAGCGATTCATTCAGTTGCGACGAAAGTTCATCTTCCACATTTGAAGCCACATTTGTTTGTACGTTTGTAGAACTGCTTTCAGTGCAACTTTCATCTGATAGTTTCGTGTCCTCGCTTTCTGTCTCAGGAATTGGCTGAGATGCTTGGGGCAAAATTCGGATGCCTGCAACACCTTTAGTGCACCTGTTATCAGGGTGGTCGCGTTTTATTCTTCGCTTTCTGTGAGGCTCATTTCTTCTGTATTGAAGCGAGGCTTCAAAGTCTATTACATACAGGAAACCAGCAATAAGCAATTCACAACGTTTCGTGCCATTCTTGAATGCCGTTTCCAACTGTTTTCCTGTGCGTTTGTCATACAACCACCAGCCATCTCTTCCTTCATAAAACCACTGGTACTCGTTATCAAACATCGGAGCTTCCACGCAATTTACGTTTACAAGCACAGGCTTCTCAAAGTAATTCTCTGGAATCTCATTACGGCAAACAGCACACCGTTTGTTCACATTTGCAGCTCCTTTAACACACAAAAAACAGAAAGTGTGTCCACAGAACAGTTTTACAGGATTCACGAACTTTTGCAAACAAATACAGCAGTGACTATCCATCGCTGTTTGTGACGATTGCTGTATGTGACGTTTGAGTCTGCGCGTCTCCAAATTGACAACAGATCTTAAATATATATAATCGCTTCAGTTTACCTTCTTTCTGTTTCTGTTCTCGAAGCAATGTCACTTACTCAACAGCACAACGAAACAATATTACTCACTGCTGATCACTACTCTCCTGTTTTCTTGGAATACAGTTTAATGAAAGAATTGTAAGTAGTTATTGATGAACGATTCTTTAACCACCCATAACCTCGTGTTAGTGTACATTTGCAACAACAATCGCCTTCTGGTCTCTACGTAGTTCCATCACACTCTTCTCCATTTCGTGAGTTACCACAGTTATAACTGTATATAAGATAACTGCGCGTACAACTTCTACAAAGTTTTGCAATACAAAAATTTCACCCTTTCATAACAGTTTTTAATTTGTAATTGGCACACTTGGGACAATACTGTTTTCGAATAACGCATATTTATTATTATAAATAGATTAAAAATTGATGCAGATTTCTTTATTTTTAAGATTTAACTTGAATCACAATTGCATCACTTTTCCGAATGACATTAATGATAAAATTAGGTTAGTCTACACAACTCGAAGCCCGACACTGTATGCTATCCCTTCACTGTATTTTCGTCAACTTTATTAATGTTCATCAAATTACGGGATGCATGTTTCGGTGACGAAAATAAGTTTAGGAATCTTGGATTAAAAAGCAAGTTTTAAAAATTCGTTAGATCACAAAAAATAGATTACTAACAGTTCAGGTTACTAACAATAATTTAATTATTAAAAAGTATAAGCACATTGGCTGATCACATACCGATTAAGGGACCTACATTCTTAATATTTTTTGAACCACAACCTCTCCGAAAGTGACGGACAGAAAATTTTATTTTACATTTTATTAATGGGAAATACGATGTGAATCAACGAAACTTTGTCCGGCGCTGGTGATGAGTTATTACATTTTATCATTCGCAATTCATCCCATAGTAAGCACAGCACAAGTAGCATTTTCAATTTGAGATGAATAGAGATAAGGACTTTAATTTTGGTCGTATATGTAAATTCTTGTTTGCAGTTACCATACTTCGGCGTATTTAAGTACATGTCATTATAGACTGAATTTTACCAAAATTGAAAAATAGCCAGTTGATCAATTTTAATTTTTTTAAATATAGTTCCTGAGCATCCGTCGTATCGTCATCTGTGTTAATTTCAATTAATGTTGTTTTTACTTCATAACATGTACAATGTACATGTTCTTAAATACGCGGAAGAGCAAAAACAGTACTACCAGAATTTCAAGATTTTATACGCTAATGCACATCTACAAAAATTCACATCAGCTTCTCAATTTTATATAGTGATTATATTGATACGAATCTACAATCGTGTTACAGCACTCAATTTGAGTTGTTTATGGTGTAGTTGTCAATTTTTTGTTCCCATGACATATCATATGTATTTACGTTGCCTTTGATATTGTGTAGGGTGGTTCGCTGTTCTTTTTGTTGATACCGGAATTTACCGTGGAGCAGTCATTCGGTTCACAGTGCAAATTCCTTTTGATTATCCTAATTGTGGACCTCCTGTAAGAACTCGGAATAAAAGATGTTTTAAAATTGATTTTTTTTTTGGCAGGATGTTTTCTTTGAACCAATCGTTTTTCATCCGTTAATAAATCCAAAGAATGGTGCATTAATTACGAAATACACTTTTCCTGATTGGATTTGTCATGAAAGACGTATATGTGAATTGTTTTTGTTTGTTAAAGCGATGTTTACAGATTTGGAAATTGTTCTTAAAGAACAACTTATCGAAGAAGATTCGTGTGATTCTGTAGCAGTCTTTTATGCGACAAACTTTAACCTCTTTAAAAATGATTTTTCTGAGTTTAAAAGAAGAGTAAACGAAAGTCTGGACGAATGTCGCAACAAACTTTACGAAATTCACAGCGATGATAAAAATGGGATAAATTTTGGTCCGTGGAGTCCTGAAATTCACGAAGAATTGAGAAAAAAATTGATTTCGGGCCAGAATATTACCGAGGTTGACGAACCTAATGAGCATAGAGGGGATTGTCGTTCTGGATTGTCATGGGTACAAAAAGGTTCATCACAAATGTTTTCAAAGTTTAATTGTTGATTATAATTAATGATTATAATTGAGAAAATAAACTATCCACCATGAAGCGTTGATATAAACAGAATTTTATCGTTAGGCTGCAGTTGATAATTGAGTTCACCAACGAGTTCCCAATCGACGTCATTTACGAGAACCAAAATTCCGGGTCGCACTTTGTCGCCATCCACGAAAAGCTCTGGTTTCTGCTTCAAATGTTCCTCTTTCAGCAATTTTATAAGTGTTCGAATAGTCCATTGTTCCTTATTTGCGAGAGATAATTGCAAGGATAATTGTTTACAATTATCAAACAACAGCTCGGCGCCTCCACTAAACTCAACCAACACTTGTACTGCGTCCATTGGTAACCATGCTTTTCACTCGATTATTATTGATATTCGCAAGACGGCACCACAGCAGAGAGAATACAATTCACCGCACATCAGTGAGATGTACCAAAGAAACTCACTTCGAAACTCACTGACAATGTGCACAAAGCGAATAAAATGTTGGCTGTGGACAAAAGACGTTTCTAAGTTGGGCATCTATTGAAACTGTTCACAGAGATTACACTTTTTAACGTCTTTATTAACGCAGTAAAAGTAAAGTCGCTGTGAAATCGGGTTGCGCGAGTGGCACGCGGCACAGATTCCAAGCATTGTTCTCTAAGGGTGACACAATAGCCTCGAATATTTGCAAATTGCTTTTTGTGTTCGTTGGAAGCAAAAACTGGCCGTGCGAATAATGAATGAACTGTTGTGTGACCGATGAACAATGTTGACAGCGGGGCACAAATTAATTAATTATAGATTTTTATGCAAAAAGAAAATAATTAAATGGTCACTGGTTGCTGAGAAGCGGCATTCATTTAATAAACTTTCAGTGTATTAATCAATGTTATATTTTGTTACTAACAAATTGTCAGTATTCGTGAATTGTTGACAGCCCGACGAACGCACGCTGTACTGAAAATTAAATCAATTACTGCAGTTGCGTTGATTGCGTCTTGCTCGCTTTTAATTGCAGTTTCGTGACTGTGAAAAGCAGTTTTCGCAAGTTAGAAGTGAATAGCCGTAATTATGATGAAAACACGAGCAATGTCTGACACTGCGGAAGAGGTTCGCACAAACAGTGATGTATCTGATTAGCGTATCGGATTGCAGAGCCTTCGGGCAAATGAATTACACTCACACGAATGCCTGCTGCAGGCATGACAGCGACAACAGCTCGTCTGTGACGTTCTCAATAGATGCAATGTAAAGAAGCAGTTGTCGAACAGGCAGTTTGTATGTCTACTGTTGCACAGTTTGTAGTTCGAGTCGCACGCGCGAAGCAGCAGTTAACCAGCAGCACACAACTCCCGCCCAATTGCCCCAAAGGTCCAATCGGTTCGACCAAAATGTGGATTACCGTTGGTTTTGTGTGATCCTGTTCCGCGAAGTGCTGTGTTCGCGTCGAGCACTGCTCCAGTACTGCTCCGAAGGGAACCAATCGGCAATGAGTAGAAGAACGTGCACTTCGGTGGTGCGGCAACTTCTTGTGGCACACCGGTAGGGCCACAAAACTCATGCATTTTTCTTGACAAACTTTTTACTCGACGCCAGCGAACAACATTAATAGTGACTCGTCGCTGCATTGCTTCTCTGCTGAGAAGCGAGTAACGTTCCAATCTTGAATCTATACGATCTGACTGTGCGTTCTGTTGTCGCGCTGCCATTTCGGATTCACAATGTTACCGTTCGAAGCACCAACTATTTTCGAACAGTTACCGCGATTTATATTCAAAATGCCGCGCGTTGTTCAGGACCAGAAATCGAAATTCGAGTCCGACGAACTCTTCCGGAGATTGAGTCGTGAAAGTGAGGTTCGTCTTCGTTCACTTCGTCGCTGTACAAACACCGTTTCTGTTACAGAAGTGCCACTCAAAACTGTTACATCTATTTTTTAGGTGCGGTACACTGGCTTTCGCGACAGACCTGTCGACGAGAGACAGATTAGATTTCAAAACAGTTGCAGAGAAGGACACACCGAAACAGTGAGTAACTTTACATCGCTTTGCTTTTTCAACAATGTCACGTTTCTGTTTGCTTTGTGCGACTCGAAACTATTTCTGTCTCGAAACATTTACACTTTACACGTTTTAATTCGACGCATAATTTGCGAACAAATTTTGTTTTGAAATGTGTTTTCATCACTTTCTGAGAACAGCTTTATTACTGCGAATCTCTTCCTGTCCGTGACTAATGTTTCTTCTCACCAACTTTTGAATGTGCAATAACTCGAAATTTACTGTAATCGAGTGCAGAGACATGTTTTTTGTTGCAATTATCGTGAAGCGTTAGAAAACAATGAGTTTTCGACAAGTTTCTTCTGTTTATGTTAAGCCTGATTCTTGAAACTCGAAATCTTAAATTTTAAGTGTTATTCTTTGATGTCTGCATACCAGTGCATTTGTTACGAAAACAATGCTGAACCAATTTGTATTTGCTTTTTAGGCATTCATAACAACAGGTACTAATTTACAACTAGTATTCAATCCATGTGTCAATGGTTACAATGAAGGCTGTGATTTCGACAAGGAACACGGAAAGGTAACTATTCTCATTTGCATTCAATTATTGTAACTAGAATTGTGACCAGTCATTTGCACACCTATGAATATGCAAATCGCTTTCACTTCTGAATAAACTTCGTTCAAATAAGACACTGCTCTGTGCTTATCTTTGCGGAGAATTTCAAATTTCGATGATTCTCAACTGAAAAGACACGCACCTGCAGCCGTCCATAAACTTGATTATCTCACGAAGCACTTGCTAACGTAATCTCCATTGAAACTGTGAAACATATGGCAAATGTATAAGTTTCTCGATTATAATTATCTCTTATTATCCGTGGCGTTGTCTGTCAAGTCGAAATTCGGTACTTTTGTTTATAACGTGATTCATTAGAAAACGAACTTAATGTGTATATAATGATTTGCATTCTTATACGTGATCAAACACGGCTCGAGTGATTGTAGTAGTAACGTTGTCTATGGAAAGTATGAAAAATATAGAAGGTGCAGAGCCTGAGAATTAGCGTGTTTTTCAGAATGTTGCAGTAGTGATTGCATTTATTCACTGGAAGACGACACCTGCTAAAAGGACGCCATAAAAGGCTTGTATCGTGATGAAGAAAGCAGAGTTGTAAAGTTTGAACAGAAGACATATAAACATTTAAAGCTCGCACTGAAATTGGTGACAATCATAAACTCGTCTTCAGTGAAGTTGGTTTGAAAGCGTTTCCTTTCTGAAAAATGCCGATATCTTTGTGTGCAGAGTGGCCAAAGCAATTAAACCATTTAACAGAGAAGTAAATTCGGTTGTGTCGAACAGAAAAGAACGAGACCGAAGCATCTGAAAAGGGTTGTAATGTTGATGAGAAACAGAGTTGGAAAGCAAAAGATGCCATAGTGTTGTGCGCATATAAACACTATAAACATGAATGCATTGAAAAAATGCATTACACGTCCGACTGCTTCCACTGTTTTCTCTTCTCGCTTTAAATTTGAAACGTTCGTTTAAATTATTTTTGAAATATTTTTAATGCATTGCTGCCGAACCAAATAAAGCGACGCAATATTATCATTTTTATGTAATTTGCCTTTATTACGTTTGTTGAATCGCGTCGCATATGTTTTAATGGAGCGTAATTGTGTCCTAATTGGATGCATCTCTTCTAATGTCATCTGTTTAAAATGCAGCGATCAGCTTTTCACACGCAAACATTGTCTAAATGGAACACAGTTTTGCAGAAAACAACTTGGAAGCGCTGCATCGAACATACTTATTTCACAACTGTAATCAAATATGCATTAAAAGCACGAAAAAGTCGCAGAGAACTTAATTTTAGTGCTTCTCTTAAGAAGCGTGTCTTAAAACACACTCAGCGCAGTCACAGTTAAGAAAACATTTTCGTAATTCACAGCTACGCGAGTCTCTTGCGTCTCTTTTATTGATCTCTGAGCAATCAAATCAACGAAGCGAGCGAAGAAGGCCTCAATGGCATCACTGCTTTTTCCGTGCCGCACAGCGAACATTACGCCATTCACTTCCATTTTTCTGGCTTCACTGTGTTCCACTGAGCACACAACAGTCACTTTCAGATAAAATGCATGCAAATTATTAAAGATCGTCACTTGAACACCCTATAATTCGTCATGTAAACATGACATGTTAAATATTTTCTGTTTTCAAATAATCGTGAAATTGGCGTCAAATAATGTTCTCGAGTAATGTTTCGCTAATGTGCATAGCAAGTGCGAGTTGATTAAGCAAACGATCACAAGCGAAAGTAAGAATTAAATGAACTGCCACGACTTCTGTAAACGATACCTGCATTTGATGCTGAATATTGATGTCCATATTTCACGCAATTCAATTATTATCTGATGTCACGCAAGCAAAGTTTGAGTGCATCTCTTGTGCAGCAGCAGTGCATCATTGTTTCAGTTGGCTTTTCAAGATTTGGCCAATTACTGTAATAATAACTCGGCGATTGATTGCGAGACGAATTGAACGCAAACAAGCATTCGACAAACAGTAGTGGAGATCGATAGCGAAATGTTATCCGAGAAAAGCGTGCAAAGGGGACGAGAAAAGCGTTCGAGGAGCATTCCGCGTTGGCTCATGCGAACGCCATCATTGCGCTTCAATGCGAATCGACTGCATTTTCTCGATACTTGCTTGTCCTGCAGCACTGCTTTTTATCTGCATCCCGTTTCTATAGAAACGTAGTGCTCTGTTCCGCGAAGCGGTCTTCGTGTCCGTCGATTTGAGAGCACACAATAATGCGATCTGAGCATGCAACGAATGACTAAAATAGCAACTAATTGTGACCCTATACAAAGTCGCAATACTAGTCTTTTCTTGTTTCCATTTTGCCGCTCGCTTTCGCACTTATTTTCTTT
The DNA here is from genome assembly GCA_003675905.2 of Leptotrombidium deliense. NCBI lineage: Eukaryota > Metazoa > Arthropoda > Arachnida > Trombidiformes > Trombiculidae > Leptotrombidium > Leptotrombidium deliense. The sequence continues at coordinate 12,116 of NCKV01000693.1, forward strand.
CGCTCTTCATTTCATGCGAAATGAATCTCTTCTAAATTACGGTACATATCCAATGTACACGTTAATTATTCACATTTAACGACGTTTTAAACGCTTCACGAAGTTTAGAAGCCGACACGCGACCATACACTCTATTATATGCATATGCATTCAGTAACTACATATCCTTAATTACTTCTTTGTCACAAACAAGCAGTGCGTGTGCACTTCTTTATTACGATAATTACGACACGCGAAAGAAACGCAAATTTATACAGATTCATCCATTTTAGGTACACATAAGGTCCAGTTTTATTATGAATGGAGTATGCGTTCGATGGCGAGGATGGATCGATTTGGAAAGATTAGACGGCGTTGGATGTTTAGAATACGACGAGGAACGTGGAGCCATCGAAGAAACCATTCTCAGAGAACAAATGGAGCGATACAACAGTAGAATGCGTGAATTCGAGGAAAGACAACGAATATACAAAGCTGCACAAGAAAGACAGAGTGAACCCGAAGTAAGAAATGCATCTCGAACAAGAGAAGCAAAGTGGAGCATGTGTTTGTTGTGTTTTAATGTGTTAACAGTGTCATAATACGAAAGACGTGCTCTCTTTCATTATAAGTGACAATTCATAATGGAAATGTTAGACGAGTGCAGAGAGACGTTGGTGATCACTCGACGTGTGCACAATATTGCAGTACTCGGCAGTTCGGCAGTCGGCACTCGTCTTCTCTGTTTTGCAAACTTTAAACATACAGCGTATGGATTCAGCTGTAAAGACAGGCTAATTTCGATTTCATAACACGCGACTTCTTCAGATGTTCCGCGTTGCAGCTGTCACTTCGCACCACTTTTCTTTTCGATTGAGTGATGCAAGCGTTCATTATTTCGATTGTTGTTAAGTGTGAGAAAAGAAAGCAATCGCGTTATTAGAATCAAAAATTTGAATCACTCTTTTGTGTCGTTTGCGAGTCAGACAAGTGAAGTGATACATAAAGTATGAATGTAAGAGCTTTTCCGAAATATGGAAAATATAGTAATCCCGATGTATGCTACTTTCCCACAAATTCTACTTTTTCAGCAATAATACACGTATTAAACGACACCAACGGTTTGAGAGCTAATTATTCGAGAATTAATCAATTATTCTGTAAATTTAGTGGAAAAGTGAGAGTTTCTCATAAAAAAGAACTGCAAACAGGACTTATTCGATACGCGAACGAGTAGAACAGGAATTATAGGGGATTACAGACACAAGTCTTGTTTTTTAATTCAATGCAAGCTCGAAACGACACGGCGGACACGCGCCACAACGAGCGTTGCGAGAAAGTGCCGTTAAAACATCGGTCACGTCAAATCTCGGACGCCGCGCTTAAGGCTACAGTCTCCGAGAGCACCTTTCACGCGTTGTCAATGCAATTACAGCCTTTAATATCGCTGCGTGTTCGGTGTTCAATTACAGGCTTCGTCCCCAAAACCGATTTGGCACCATTGCTACACCGGCGAAACGTACAAAAGACGTTATTGCGAACTATGCATTAACAGATTATTTGCGAGAGGAGCTGCATATTGTGAATTCATCAAAAACAATTTTGTCGTTGCAAAGCAGTGCAACTGTTTGCACTTCTTTTTATGGCTCAAATTTTAATGAAACAATTATGATTAATGCTCGTCGTGTTTCACAACTTCTACAAACTTGTCTTGTGTCTTTCATAATTGAACGTGTTGTGCCTTTTGTTTCGGTTAATTGTTGATCAATGTGTAACGTTTAATTCTGTTTTTAGAAACATTCGACACACAAGAAGCATACACAGGAACTGAGTCCTGAGAGGACAGGATCGGCAAGTAACTAACCCTCGCATTCACTCATTTGGTTACATGAAATTAGTTAACTTCTGTTTTCACATTACTACATTCTGCATTAATTCGTGAATGTAGCTGTTCTTTTACTCGATTTAAACTCAGAATATATCGTGTGTAGAAAAGCAGAAGTCGGTATCAGTTACAAGTGTTGCTGTGGAACTAAAAAAGACACGAGACATTTAATTGAAGCAATAGTTAACGCTAGTGTAATACAATTTACAAGTAGTTGTAAATAAGTGTAAATAGTGAACAGTAGTAAACAGGTAAACAGGGCTGCTTTCGCCACACTTTTCAAACTTTTGTAATTATTTGAAAAAGCTGATCGCAGTTTACTAGCCACTTACGTTAGTCGACGAATTTAATTTTGTGGAGCCGGTACCAAACATTCAACGATTGCACGTCACTGTACACGAATTGTATGTATAAAAAGCAAACTATTGTACACATTTTAAAGCTATGTTTGTGATATCATCAACTTTTTTAATTAAATAAATTAAAAGTTTGTGTGTCAATTACACTTCCATTCAGCTGCTCTGTTCAATGATTGACGCAATAATTAATGTTTCTGTTAATTTATTCGATAGAATATAGAGCACTTATTTCATCAAAACTTTTTTAGTTTTTCAAATTTTAAT
>NCKV01000694.1:0-14599 GCA_003675905.2 Leptotrombidium deliense
TGTTGTTTTTTATAGCAATACAATTTAAACCGGAAATTATTCTGATTAATTGCAGTGGTCTTCTGTGTTCTTTAAAAAGAAATCAAATTATTAAAAAGTACAATCTTCCATGGACTTTATTCACATTAGCATTTGTGGTGTTGTAAAAATAATCTTGTAATATTTCAATTTATTTTTTACAAATTTCTGATTGCTTTCTGGTGAATCAACGATCGAATGACGCTCAAGTTTTAATGAAATACATTTACGACACTGAAATAAAAGCAATCTTTATTACTGTCGATCGTATATAAGTCGTCCAATTCATGAGGCGCAATTGTTCTTGTTATTCGTTCTTTGATTAAGAATGGCAGGCACAATGAATGTCGTTCTATTTTCCGTTTTTTGTCTGATTCCACTTTCAATGGCTGCTGATTCAATTTGGTTCACAAAGTCAATGGACTACTACACTCTTCGAAATTGTTCTTCTCTTAAACAATCAATGGTAATTGGAGATTTCAGAGAATGTTTGGAAAGTCCGATTAAAAGAGAAAAGCGCAGCTTTTTCTGGCCTTTTCATAGACGTCAAAAACCGACAGAGGAGCCAACAACCGAAACAACTGATGGATTGAGTTCAACTGAATCAATGTCATCAACTGAACAAATTACTGTAACTGATCAGTTCAATAACTTTACAAATGGTGATTACAATGAAACTTCTGAATTTCAGTCGACTGCTGAACCAAGAAAGAGTTGGCAAGACAGATTTGCTCCAATGCCAAGTGGTTTTGCTTGGAATAAGTGGCCTCAGACAAGTTGCAGGTAACTAGGATAATAATGCTACAGAAATATTATATAAACATTACATGGCACAAAAAGTGAATATAACCTTCCATCAAAATTTTTACAGTCAACTGCAAAATGTGAATGGGTGCATGGGTCAATTGTTGGAAATCAAATGTTTAACAGACAATGAAATTGAATTTTTTAATACAACAAAAAATTTATTTGAAAATCAAGCTAATTATGTTTGCGAAAGAGCGGATGAAATTTATGAGGGTAAGAAGAGTCCATGTAATGTTAATGTGCAAAATATTTACGTTTTTAATTCTCAGAAATAAAGGATTCAAATTGCAAAAACAAAGTAAACATGGATGTGAATTCAATTTGTTATTCTTGGAATCATAATAAATACGATTGGATGAATTGGAAAGTGAATTATAATGACGGACAAATGTGCAGTTATTTGTTCGATTTGATGAATTGCGAAATTGCGCAGTATAAAAAATGTCCTCAAAACATAACTGACTTTATTCGCGGATATTGGGAAGCAGCTTTAAGTGCTACACCGTGTTTGTCTCCACCATTGAATTCATTAAATGTACCTCACGGACGCGGTTTGGACATCGATGGTTGGTCTAGAAAAGGCTCGGAAAATTACAAAAAATACTTTGATCGAACAAAAAGTGGTACTGTTACCAACTACACGAAAAAGGGCGAAAGTTTCGGACCACCACATGTTCGACCATTCCTTAAAGAATCGAATGATGTAGGTGATCAATTTTAAAATCTTTTTATTAATGGGAATTTTCAAGGAATCCGACAAAGAAAACATTGAAATTACCGATAACGGTGAAGAAATTGAAGTTGATCTTGGTAACAAGGCAAATGACGATGACAATGACAAGAATAATGATGTCGAAGATGTGATTAATGACGTTGATGTTAACAACGGCACTAATCTTCAGATGAGATCACATCGTTCAAAAAATGATCACGATGATTTCTACTTTGACTTTGATCATGATTTGAGACGAAAAGTAAACGACAAGCGAAGACCGGAAGTTTGCCGCGGATACAGTGTTCGCAAATGTTTACGCAATCTTGACTTTACAGGTGTTATTTGTCGGTAAGTGTTAACAGATATTTTATAATACTTACAATAGACTGACCTGTTTATTTCAAGGAACACCAAAAATTTCCTGAATTGCATTGATGAGAAAATGGCACATTGCCACAAACACTTCTACGTCTGGGAAATGAAAGTGTATCAAGGAATGAGACGAACTTATCAACGAATTCACAACGAAGTTTGCATGTCGGATGTTCAGTGCTTAAGATCATTTGAGCAATGTATTAGAAAGAACTCAAAATTATGAGGAAAATATTTCATTTGCGATGAATGATGTAGTCGAGTAATCATTATATGTGTGTAAGAAAGAAATTAAAATCAGAGAGATACTTAACTGCAAATTGGTCTCTAAATTAATGCGTTTGCAAATGAATGCGTATTGAATGGGTCGATTATATCGCAGACATTCAATAATTGCTGAGGCAGCGAATGTCGCTCGCAGAGAGCGTAAATAACAGATTTACGTAACGATCAATCAGTTGCACACTGCAATTAACTCATAATTTGCATTACGCACATTAAATTGGATTATTTTAAATGTGAAAGTGGGCATAACTTTGTTCGCCTTTCAGTTGCCAGCTAATATTCGCTGAACTTCGAAACCTAGTTTTAGATCGCACTCAATTATTATTTAATGAGACACTTTTCGAAAACTTTAATCTATTACTCGAGTTGCTCATTGTCGACGCACGTTTCATCCATTTATCTCTTTTTCATAAAAACAAAGTTTCGCAAATCGCAAAGTACGTAACCACAAAAATTTTCGTACGAAAAAAATGCGATTTCAACGACAAATTGTTCAAAATTTTTACATTACTGAAACAGTGCGTGCAGTCTTTATGAAAATCGTGATTTTAAGATTCCATAGCAACTGTTACTTCTTTAAACGTGCATTGTGAATTGAAGTACTTCTAAAACTTTATTGTGGTCTCGGTTGTATAACATTTCGCATTGCTTGTATCGAAGTTAAATAATTTTTACTTTAAATCCTTTGTAATCGCTTTTCTTAGCATTGCGTCTTTTTTGAAAAACACCGATCGCCAAATTCTTTCAAGTTCGTTTAAGGTGTAACTTCCTTTGCACACAACACTTGAAACATGATTCAAAAGTTACAAATTCAGCATTGTGAATCAGTAATGTGTGATAACCGTGTGTTGAATGTGAATGAAAATTAGCCTTTTGTGAATAGTGCATTTGAAAAGAAAAACGTTTCTTAAAATTAGAGAATATTTGTTTCTTTTCCTTACAATGCACAATTACAAGTGTTCATTTAATTGAAAACACGAAAGAAAACGATTCTTCACGAAAATATCAACTTTTCAAACATTTGTTAAATATTTCTTTACGATTGCTAACATTGCATCACATTTTACTCACGCAAACAGTTTCTGTGATTAATGTTTCCGCGAAGAAAAAGTTCATTGAAAATTTTGAAATAAGAAATGTTCACAAATTTAAATTTCGCAGGCAGAAGGAATGTCTGTCGTCGTTGTATAATTTGCAGTTTGCACGAGTTAATGATCGTTTCAATACTAGTGTCATTGAAAGGGACGAATGTTGCAAATGATGTAAACGATTCCGTCGTCGCATTCCACTTCATTGGTGAGTAATAAACGCAGACATAAAAAATATTTTTAACAGTGACTGACTGCGTTTTTGAAACACAATCGAGTGACGCTTTCATTATTACACAAACAGTGGAACACAACTGTGAAAATTGACACGAACTGAATTGCATCTTTGTTGCTGTGTGCTCTGCTGTTTCATCCTTTCTTTCAGTTACTTTTCAGATTACTTTTACAAAAAAGCTGTGATTGACAACTGACTTTATGATTCTCAATAAAATATAATTTATTGCCGTTTTACCGTATTTTAAAGTCTTACAGAAGTAATTGTGCAACGAAAGGATTACTGAAACGTTGAAACAAATTCTTGTTAAAGCATTAGTCAATTAAGGAACCATTGATGGCACTAAAATGTGTAAAGTACAGTAAAATTTATATTCTTTCGCAGTAATTTATATATTTTGGGTGTAAATTTAGAAAAAAACTTAACTTTTGTGTAAAGCTTGAAAGAACTTGATATTAATTCAACTCAAAAACGTTTCTAAAACAGTGAATTATCATAAAGTTAATAATGAAATTTTTTTCGAAAGTTGTTTTGTTGAGGACGTGTGAAAGAATGTTCGTTGTGTGGGCTACAGTCGCACCGAAAACTGCCTTTTTAAAGAAAATTATTGAACACAAACGTACAATTTTCACGAGTCGCGGCTTTGTTATGCAAATGTGTGGTCATTAATGTTAAACATAATTTTGTTCCATATTTTTCGTTTCCAACAATTGCTATTAATTAACGTTCTTCGAGTTTTCAGCTAAAAATAGAATTTATAAGACCGAAACGAAGTTAATGATAATCACTTTTAAGAAAATGCGAATAATGTGTCCAACAGTTGAATTGAATTGGAATTGAATATTGCAGCATTTTCTGATTTCAAGTGACACACATTCAAATTGAGCAAAATTAAATTGAAGTCATGTTTCGACTTGCAGTGTTCAACGAATGCATCAATGCTGAGGCGTGTTTCAATTAACAGAACAAATTCGCTGAGAAAACATGTGTTTTTTGGTGTTCGGCGAAAGACGAAAGAGAAGAGTTGATTGTTGTCGAAGGATGTACACAACCTGTGTACAGTCTGCAATTGTATGCTGTAGTTTCTGCTTTTTGTGCAAAGTATGGAAACAGAGAAAAGCAGAGAAACGGATAGCCGACAAGGGTAATAATAGAGACAGTTGTGTAGTGCAAACGGAAATATTCATTGTGTGTGTGGTCACAGATGATAATTGTGTTCTGCAAGTTTTATACATATAATCACAGAGTTTGAGTGACTCGCAACACTCGCAACGAAATGAAATAAACGAGAGCCGCCTCTGTGTGCCCAGAGGCTAGAAACACACCTGAAGGTGTAAAATTTAAAATCTTGCAGAGATCTGCATAATTATTGGGTAATAAAACGGAAAATGGCTTTCATTATGAACTTCATGAAAATGTTTGTATCGCAGCACGGATGGCATGGCACATACTGAGAACGAGAAAACGATAGCCGGTCTGCGTCCGCGGAGTTTAACTGCTTTTGAATTAATACGAACACAATTGCCCCGCAGTTATGCCGTATCTGATGTCTTAATTATAAGTTAATATCGGCACAGAATGTGTTTGTATTTTCGACAATAGCCGTCTCGCAGTCTGTGTGGTCCGAACGCAGTTCGTTTCGATTAAATCTTATTAATCGAGTGATTGCACACCGACCCTCCGTCTGCTACTCTCTGCGCCGCAATTGTTGCGCGGAAATCGGACGTTCGCTGTTCACTATTTCTCACAGATCGCAACTTAACTGGACGCGTATTGCGACGAGACACCGGTGCCCGAAACTCGACGAGAGCCGCCTCCTGCACCGCCTTGAGAGACGCATTGCAAATCGTGTTCCAGTCTCTGCACACTTGCAGTCACTGCTGCTGTCGTTCGCGAAAACGGGCCTCACACTCGCTCAGCACTCAAATCTCTGTGTGCGACGCGCGTGCAACCAACGATGGATTACCGGCACTGCGTTCTGCTGGTCACTTTAACCTCGCTTTCATCGCTAATCACCGACGTCCGCGCAAATTGGATGTAAGTAATCCTGCGAATCATCTCTTCTCTGCGTGTCACTCTCGACAAAGTTGTTCGCTGTCGTGCAATCTCCCACTCTTCTCGAATGTTACACTCAATGACTCAACTGCTCTCTTATTTTGCTTATTGTGTTTTCGTTGTTTACTCTTTTCAACATTGACAACACTGCGTCATTTGAAACAAGTGTGAAACGCATTGAGTCGCTCAACGAGAGCTGTGTGTTTGAAATGTTTTAATTTTGCGTTTTTAATAAGCAAAAATGAAATGAATATTCGCTGGTAAATTGAGTGTAGAAAGTTTGGAAGAACTGTCACCGAAAATTTAATTTCGAGTTGTTGCTTCGCATCCGAGAAGAGGTCTGATTTCACAAAGCTTTTCCTTCTGTCAAAATGAACAAAACTTTTCGCGAACGAATGTGACAGCTGCATATCAAACGACATTCGCTTCTAATGCAGCGTTCACAACTGCCGGCATTTATTAATATTAAACAAGTAGAATTATGGGGTGACTCCGCTACTCCGACCAGCGACTCATGACTTTTGTCGTTTTCAATAGTCGACATCGCTGCGAAACCCTTGCAAAAAGTGCGTACAACGAACCGAAAACAATGTCTCATTTGTTTCGTGCAAATACTTTTTGCAATTTGTTCGCTGTTTACGAAAAGCAGCCTTAATTAAATGCGGCCATTGGTCAGCGCACAATGAAGGGTCACTACAGCCGAGCTATGGGTGAAAAGGTCACATTCGTGTTCTCTCCTTTAAATCAGTCGCAATATTAGCGAAAGTATGCGAAAGCAATTTAGCCTCTTTCGCCGCTTTTAAAAATATTTTCGCGTTTCAAGAACGCGTCGAAGAGAGAAAAAGTTTGCAAACTGCACGTCGCAATCAGAACTCACAGCGCGTTTCTTACAACACACTAATTGCACTGAGATTTCACTAATTTTTCACTGTTTTTCGAAGGTATCTGGGAATGGTTGGTGTTTCTCAGCCAAACAATCATATATTGCATGAGTCGCTGTCTCCGTTCGCACACGAAACCGATTATTTGGCGGACAGAAGTGCCGATTCGCTGAATAGACATTCCATTTCAGAAAACTCAATTTCTACCTCAGACATGGACAACAGTAACCCTTTCATTCCGTCGACACCAGAAAGTTCGTATTCGACGCACCCGTCTCAGTCGCAATCGACGGGTTCGCCGACAGCAGAAGCGTTGTGCGCAACGGTACCTGGACTGGTGTCGCAACAGTTGCGAGTCTGCGAGGCGCATCCAAACGCGATGCTCGGAGTGAGCGAAGGAGCCCGCAGAGGAATCGTCGAGTGTCAACAGCAATTTAAAAACGAACGCTGGAATTGTACACCAGAAGGAGAGTTTGAAGTATTTGGTCACACGCTTCAAAGAGGTTGGTCGGCTTCATTTCGATTATTCGTCACTATTTATTATACATGGCTTTGCAAACGATTACTTTAGCGAAGAGTGTAAGCAAACAGTTTTAGCGCAAACTTTGTTCTCAATGTTTGTTTCAATGTTTGCGATTTGTGTTGGATTTGGATGCAAAGTAAACTGTGCACGGCACTCGTCTCCGTGTTTCGTTTGTCGAGCGGCAGTCACAGTTTTGTGTTCACATTCAAGTAATTAATTGCAATTGAGCGAAAGCGATCCTCGAGTCGATCGTATTTGACCAACTTGAGCAGAACGTTAAATTTGTGTAATCGGAAGCGTTGCTGGATGCATGTCTCACACAGCACACACTAACCTAACGAACAACAACCAAAATTTTCACTTGTGTTTAATTAGGAAGCAGGGAGACAGCATTTCTTTATGCGATTACAAGTGCGGGTGTTGTTCACGCCATCACACAATCGTGTAGTGCTGGAAATTTAACGGATTGTTCCTGCGATAGATCGAGACAAGGACAAAGTACTCCTGATGGTTGGAAATGGGGTGGCTGTTCGGACAACATTCGCTACGGAATGTTATTCGCGAAACACTTCGTCGACGCACCTGAAAGGTTGGCGCGTAAGAGAAACCGGGACCTCAGAGCGATGATGAACCTGCACAACAATCACGCCGGTAGACTGGTGAGTCCATCATCTTCAGATCCATATTAAGTCACAGGTCGTGAGAAATGTCTGAATATTGCTTTCCAAGATTACTGTCAAATACTCACACATAACTGCAACCTTTAAAAGTCACTTCTCGACAACGTTTAAAGATCGATTTTGCAGATAAAAAGCGAACACTCAAACCGCTCAAAACGAGCAAACAACGCAATAATAAATGTATTTCTAGAACAAAGCGAATATAAAGCGATTCTGCTGCAGGCTCTCTATTAATGACTACTTTCATAATCCGTAATCATCGACTTCAATAAACCAATATTGCAACACAAGTTCGAATTGCAGCAACGTATCGATTTACCAAAAGATACGTGCGACGTTCTCATTGCCCGAAAAGTCGTTTCCTTCGCTTTAATAGCTTTTAAATATCCATTGAATGCTAAACATTTTCAAATTCGAGTAAATTCAGTGTCGAATGAAGAGTTGCAAACTTTTTGTTGACCCTATAAGCAGCAGCAATTCAATTGAAACAATCCTATATTTGCAGCGAACACACACATCTTGCAAGGCATCTCCACCAATGAACCCGAATTTTTAGTGTTGCGCAATATTCGTTCACCGAAAAGAGATTCGTTTTTCGGCTGAACAACATTCGAACGACTACTGTTCTCGGAAGCTTTTCACACGAAATGCATCTTGATTCACAGTTTTCGCTGTTCTTTCGTTTTGTTTGCGCGACAAAAGGTTCGAGTGTTGCGTTCAGTGTCACTGCAAATGAGACATCACCGCACACCTCTGTGTGTTCTTGTGTTCGCTAGTCACAAGCAACTCAGCAGCTTATCTGCGATTGTTGAGAAGTACCGAAATGAGACGTTTACACTCGTGTTTTAATTGTTTGTGAAAGCCATTCGACAGCGGACTGTTTCGTCGAATTCTAACGCACTGTAAACTTAAATTGCTTCAAAATATGTGCCTTCAGGCGAACGTCATTACGTTTGATTGTCACTTGTACGTTGCATGTTCGACTCGCGAACATTGATTATCGTCGAAAGCAACAATTTTACTTAATTTGATTTGATAATTTAATTAAGTCGGAAGTGAGTCTCGAGACTCGAGTGATCTCTGGAGTGCATCTGGTCTGCCAGCGATTGCAGTGTTGCGCTCGGTTCGCTGCGAGAGGTAAAAGATAAAGAAGAGCAGCAGTTGTGTGCAGTCGCTGCGCTCACTTCAAAGGATTGAATGCCAAAAAATAGCTTGAAAAGCATTGAAAGTATTGCATTAAAGCATCTGTGATGCTTGAGAGTGGCATTGCGATATCTGTAATCGGTCATCAAATAAGTGATCACAGAAAAATAGATTTAAGAATGTTTGCGAATGTTTGCATGTGTCGCAGTACGTGCTTCTGTTTTATGAGTGCTTAAAAAGCAAAACTGAATCAGTGAACTTCAATTAAGGCAGTAATCAAACATTGCAATTGCATTTTTTGCTATAAACGCAACGATCGAATGACGGCTTTGCTTTGAGATACGCATCTCAAATATTAAGTATTTCTTGTTGTTTCTGGAATTTCGCAAAGTTTTCGTCGACATTTAAGAAAAGTCATAAAAAGAAAGTCTCAACTGTTATTGGTTTTAACAAACGATTAATCTTATCGTTAGAAATAATAAACAAGTGTTCGGCGTTTAGCGAATGCGGCAAAAAATAATGTCTCTGAAAAAGTGGCGATTGCCAATTCACTGACGAGCACAGTTTCGGTGCAACAGTTGAACGCAGCACTCAAAGTGTACAAATATTAATAAAAGTTCTTTTGTGAGTGCGAAAATGGCTGCGAGCGTTTGCAGTGATACTGCACTGCTTGTTGTGCTTGTTCGCTGTTCGAACTTCGGTGTTCCTTGATCACAGAGAGTGCAAAGACTGACAGAAGAGCAGCAGTAACTGAGAGTAATTTGGATGCTTGTTTACAGGCAATCTCGAATCAAATGGAATTGAAATGTCGGTGTCACGGCGTTTCGGGATCGTGTGAACTGAAGACGTGTTGGCGTACGTTACCTGCGTTTACACACGTCGGCAATTATTTGAAACAGAAGTACGAACATTCCATTCAAATATCTCAGAAAGCGAAGAAACGTCTGCGAAGGCGAGGGAAAGTAAAAAGAAAGGTTCCCGTCAGGAAAGAGGATTTGGTACACATTCATAAATCTCCCAACTATTGTATTGAAGACTCGAGGCGAGGAATATTAGGCACTGGTGGTCGGCAATGCAATAAGACGTCGACCAGTTCAGAGGGCTGCAATTTATTGTGTTGCGGCCGCGGATACAACACTCAAGTGTTCCGCAAATTGGAGCGCTGTCACTGCAAGTTCCATTGGTGTTGTCACGTAACGTGCAGTACTTGTGAGAATCTTATGGAAATTTACACTTGCAAGTGATTGCAACAACACTTGCTTCGCTTCTTAACGCGTAGTTAAGAGTCACTGTGATAACCGTTTTTCTTACGAAAGTGGACTAAGTGGACAACAATCGCCAACCGCCACTTCACTCTTCACATAGCATTTGGAGCTTATTGCGTAATTCATTCTCACTGTTCAATGTGTTCATAACTCGACTTAAATTATACCACATTTAACTTTCGCTTCACTAGTTTTCATTAGTTATCAGATTCAGTTAATTTATGTAATCTTTAACAACTTTTTAATAAAATGCGAGTCATTCAAAAAATCAATCATCTTCGGTGTTCTCAGCTCTTCGGGCGTTCAACACTTTTCTCACATTCAAACACTCGTTTTGTTTACCTTATTTTAACGACAATGCATTCGAAATTCACAGATTTCCGTCAAAATGCGAATCGAAATCCATTTTTTACATTCAAATTACTGCAAACGCAAAGCGACTCTATAAACATAAGCTCAACAGTTGGCAATAAATTAGAAAACACATTTAGAATTGCTTTCAAGTAGGTACGTTTGAGTTGGTCAACCCTCGGGAAACTTTCTGGCCTACAATCAATTTGCGGAAAGTTGAATACTGATCCTTGGAACAACGAATGAACACTAAGATCGCAAAGCAAAACTAATGAAACGCAACCTATGCTCACCGAACCATCTGCTAATGAACAATTGACTCGCTTCATTTCGTTCTTTTCTTATTCATCGCAAGTATTCGCGCTCAGATCGATGCATCGCTAGAAGACCACCGCTTCTGTCACTAATTGTGCAACAATAGAACACATTCATTTTTTCTTTTGTAGTGTTTGCAAGAAAAGCGATCCAATCTCTTCAATTGCTTTGCTCTGCGTCAATTACGGTCATTTTCAACTCGAACACAATGCAATCTTCAAAATATGATAACTCATTTATCACGAAATCTTTTCAAAACTTGTTCTTGTCACTCATCAACACAACTTGAAGCGTTTATTCTTAGAAATCGAAACAAGTACCTTTAGTTAATCAAACACATAAGTTTGGTCAATAGTTGCTCGTTCGATTCTTTTTTTTCAATCGTTATTAATTTTCTCTTGAAATAAGAAATAAACCTTTTTTACACCTTTCAATAGAATAGCCAAACTTCGATTCATTCAATTTTAAAAGTCCACTTATCTGTTTTTACAATCAATAACAGGTGACAAAAAATAAGAAAACAGTTGAAGTAAGAAAACTAAAATCTAACAAAGATAACATTAGCAGCCATTGTGAAAGACGTCAAAAAAATTCACGTTAGATTATCTAATTGTCTAGAAATTCGATGAGATTTTTTAAACGATATATTATGTTTTACGCAAAACCACATCATTCATGTGAAAAACACGAATGTTGGAATTTGAGGAGAGATATCAAATTAATCATTAAGATAAATACAAAATTCTTGATTGCAAAGAGGGAAAAAACTGACGACAAAATGAAGTTCACTTCGTCGATGTTTTGCAAAATTTGACGAACATTATTGCAAATTAGTATTTGTGACATCATTCTTATTAAGTATATTTTGTTCTACATTGTGTTACATATACAAATCCTGTTGCATAAAGGTTCCGCAAAAATTATTGTTTGTTTTCAAACAAAAAGTTTTAACAATTTTGCGACGAAAAATTGCGTGGGAAAAGTAAATGTCACTTGTCAAAATAAATGAAACTGCTTGTTGGTTGTGTAGTGTGTATTTGCACAATTTTATACATGTTTCAAAATTGCTATATTTTCGTGAAAATATACTTGCGTAACCAAATCATGTGACAATTTTAAATGTTTAACAGTGTCCGACATTTATTTTTGCAAATATTGACATTCACAGTTTTGGATTAAATTACTCTGCTTCACATAACTTTCGTCACTAATGCTATATTGTAATTGACTTAGGTCAGAATTAATTACCCAAGATGAAAATTTACATAAAACATATTATTCTTCGTCGACAACATGAAAAAATTAATCGTCTCACAAAATATTTATATTATTCAAACATTAGATATACAAATGTATAAACAAAAGTGTAATATGATGTGTTTAATTCTATTACCAGATTTTTAAATTAGAAACTTTTAAGTTAAGAAAAATTAAGTTAAAAAAAGATGACATCGAAAATGTTTATTATTTACCAACATTAGGCTTGAATTACAACAAAAGAAACGATTGTTGTTCGGTGTTTTAAACGATTGTTTGATGAGTATCAGATTCAAATAAGAAGTGAACAATGAAAGTGAGGGAGAAGTGGACGTGAAGAGCACTAAAAAATTAGAACGTCAAACAGAAGTGAAACGAAATGAATGCTTAAGCTTTTTGAAGTGAAAGAAAATTGAGTAAAAAGCGTTTGAATGCGTTTTCAATGCTTTCGTTGCACTCGAAAAGCGAAAGCGACATCATTGGTGTTCTGTGGACGATAATTACTGGTTTTGTGCGAAGAAACCGTTTTCAGGGATTTAAACACTGATTTCCTTTCTTCGTTCACAATCGTTTTGTTTGTTGCTTTCTATTTTCAAATAATGCTGATTTCGTGTTTCAATGAAGCCAAATTTGATAATAGAAAAAGCAATGAATCAAATGAAACTTAAAGTTCTCATATGTTGTGTTTTCATAACTGTCATATTTTTCTTTGCAACGCTAACGAAACGTAAGTTTGACAAAATTATTCGTAATTCATATAAAATCGAAAATTTTGTTCAGGAGACAACGGATTTAAAAGACGTTTAAAAACGTTGACCAAAATTGAAAGCAGAGAAGAAAGACGCAAACGACAGATTGACACCGTTTGCAACGCAAGCGACTCGCAAATTGAATTGACAGCAAATGTTTTGGCTTCGATTCGACATCATTTGAATCATTTCATATTCGACGACAAACACAAATTAATTTATTGTTTCGTTCCCAAAGTGGCGTCGACTAATTGGAAACGCGTACTTCTGTCGATTGATGGTGGAATTCAGCATTTCCCGGAATCAGATCCGTTATCAATTAAAGGAAATGAATCTCAGTCAAGGAATGTCTTTAAAACGTTGGATCAAATAGAAGACAGCGAAGAAGTTTTGCGACGACTGAAACAGTATTTCAAATTTGTGTTTGTTCGCAATCCTTTAGAAAGACTGCTCTCCGCGTTTCGAAATAAGTTTCAGTTTGCGTACAACGATTATTTCAGGGAAAGATTCGGTCGCAAAATAATTAAACAGTATCGCGTTAATTATACAAAAGCTTCATTAGAAAATGCGAGCGACGTCACTTTCCAAGAATTCATAACTTATATTTCTGATTTGAATGTAAGTGATTACAGATCGGCATTCAACGAACATTGGAGACCCATTAGTGACCTGTGCTTTCCATGTTTGATTCGTTTTGATGTGATCGGAAAATACGAGACTCTCGAAGAAGACGTATTTTTCATTCTTTGGAAAAATCATCTTTTCAATACAATTAGATTTCCGCAAAGACGTGAAAGTTATTCTTCGAAACCTACTTCCGAACTGATAGCGAACTACTACACACAACTTCCTCGAGACTTACTTACCAAAATCTTGACATTATACGAAAATGACTTGAATTTATTTCACTATGAAGTCTTTTTTGATAAATGACAAGTTTATTCGTTAAAACAGTGCTTTCGTGAAAACTAGTGTTTTAAAATCAATAACAGCAACGATCTCGTATTTACATTTGTAACAATCACAGATATCCACGATTGAAGGCACTTAACTGTCATCTAATCCTAAGGCACTCACCACTTGGTGAAAATAGTCATTTTTTAAAGGAAGCAAGTATTGACGGTCTTCGTTGATTTTACTGCAAGAATTCCCTGTTTCATTGTTTGCGTTGACATTCAATGCATTGATTTTGACAGAATCCTCTTCGTTACTATAAAAATCTTGTTGCCAATTATTGTTCCTCATTTTAGAAGACACCGGAAATACATGGCCTTCTGTTGAGAAAATGTAACGAGTCGGATATCTGTTCAGAGGATTGTCAAAGTCAAAAAGCTGTCAAAAAACACAATAAATGTCATGATGTAAAGGAATGAGTGGCTAACCAAGTATAAATATTTGCAAGTTTCACTCAAAAAGAAACTCTCCATTCGATCTTCCAGTGTTTTATCCTGAACATTATGAATGGTTGCATAACCACACCTAAAAAACGTTATTATTATTCAGATTCATGACAGCGAACTCACTTTACTCTAGTATGATTATTGAGACTCATAAATATTTCATATCCAACGTGTAAATAGAATGGATTCTTTGTTGCCTGATATAAAAGATATGTTGACTCTATTAATTCTGGTCTTAAAGGATAAAAAAATAAATCCGGACTTCGTTGTTGCCAATTATAACGTTCAGGAAGTGCACCAAAACGCTTCCAAATGGCGTAAAATAGTGCGTGAGTACAAATTGCCTCTTCAATATCTCCATTAAGAACTTGTACACCTGCAAAAGCAGCTTGGAGGGAATCAATCCACAGAGTGAATGTGGATCCGTCGAGCATATTAACGTTTACATAGACTGGATGTG
>NCKV01000695.1:0-14597 GCA_003675905.2 Leptotrombidium deliense
GACGATTGTCCATTTTAAGATTCGAAATTTTTTGTTGTTTCTCGATTAGGGACACCTCTCAATTATGGACAGTTGGAAGTGAAACATTGGTGTCCCTAATCGAGAGGTTTCACTGTATTGAATGACATGACGGAACAGCAGTGGTAATCATTTTTCAATGGCAGCAACGTAAAAGAGCATATTTTTTCTTCAGTCGTTTGAAATATTGTTATACTACAATTGGCATCATATTTCAATGAGAATAAATAACATTTATTTTTGGGATCAAAGATTAACGACAGACATAAAACCCACTGACGTTTTGTAATCACACGGACAAAATGTGATTAATTTTAATTACTGATTAGGAATCAGTGATTACTAAAGATAAATACTGTAATTTTGGTCGTAAGTGTGCAGTTGTGCCCAAAATAAGTTTCACGTTTGCATGGCTACAGATATCTCTCACATTGAGAATAGAATCAAAACCGCACTGTGAACGTGGCTATCAAGCTTTGCATGTAAAATTGAGCAAATCCAGATCACTTCTCTCAATTGACGATAATGTTAAAAGTGCTGGAGATCTGCACAATTTTAAGTCCAAATCTATAATCTCGTCACGACTAGTAAAATACAGTATTCTTGTCTATAAACTGTATTGAAATTTTGAATCCCATTGGGAATAGCAGTGTGAATACGCTTCGAGGAGAGATGATTGCAAACCATTGTTGCTTAGCAGATAACTGCTTAACACTTCTTTCCGTGCAATTCAACAAAAATTTAGCAAACTTACTAATTTACGTATAAAACATGAGTATTGATTTACGAAATCATTCATTTTATGGAGAATATCTTCAAAACAAAAACATGAAATTAAACCAGAAAAAGAAAGGATGACTGTACTTTTTAATTCTAGTTGCATCTCCTCATCTTCAAAATGGAACAATTTCATGAGTCCTGTTAACAAATAAACATTAATTAAGTTAACAAAATATACACTTGATATTCATCAAGTTTCCCACTAGCTTTGAATAAGAACGTATTTAATCACATCGTATTTTGAAAGAGATCAAAACACGTTAATCATCCGAAACTGTTCGCACTCACTCTGGATAATGAATCTGTACACGAAAACATGAAATAATGGTCGTAACATGAAAGAAGTGTGCGTTAAGTAACAGCCTTTGTTATTTTGAACTTCTGAGCAAATTTTTTCACACTTAGAGTTCAGTTCCTTATTTACTCTGAGGACTCCAATCACTAAAGTTACTTGTTCGCAATATGTTGCATAACCCTGAATAAAGCGAACAAGTTACAAAATCAACGATTATGTTGTTTCGTACTGAACAGAATGATGAGAGATCTCGAAGCACCATTTCTCTAACAAATCTGAAGGAATGGTTAGAAGTCCTAAAAGTGTATTTGAAATGAAATAATCATCCATATAATGATAAACCAAAAATACTTACTTTTCTGATAAAAAACGATCGCATTTTATAGATAATGTATTATGAAATGTATACAATGAAGTTACAGATTCCAAAAATGAAGTCGAGATTTTTTGCGATTCAAAATCCTTGAAGAACTAAATATGAAATAAATACTAGTTGACTGCTAAAAAAACAACTTACGACAAGCAAAACTTCACAGTTCTTTTTAAAACTTTTTTCATGCATCACAAGTTCGATGACCAAATTTTCCTTATTTTCATCATAAATCAATCGTGAATCAGAATGTTGTACTCACAGTAAAGTGTGGCGGTTGCAACTCATCACGTTTACCAAAATGTGACAATTTTACATTTGTTGGTTGAATAAGAGCTGAAATATTACCCAATATATAATTGTTTAAAAGTTGAAAAGAACAGACAGCAGAATAGAATGAATGTTAATTTCGAAAATTATTAGGATACAGATTCTGACAAGTTGTTAGTCAATAACAATAAACAAGTTACACTATGTTTTTACGTATTGAACTGTTGCATGAGTTAATGGCACATTAACAAAACATGAATTCAGATTAATTTGCACACGAGACGCGTTAATAAATTCTAATGAATTGCCCACGAAGAAGTGTTGTTTTCAATCAATTCAATTAATACTGATCAGAATTGTCATGTTTGAATGTAAAAATTATATAAACGAAATCAAGACAGCAACAAGGAAAAATGCTAAATTAACAAGTGACATGAATTATAAATTATGAATGGAATCGAGGTAACATCTTGTTATGAGATCACTAAGCAATATATTTTTTGGTTCATCAATATCATAATCATACTCAGGACTAATAAACTTTTCGACATCAAAGTCATCAGGAAAATGTGCTTTCAAGTAAGAGTCAATGATTGTTTGTCTCATCGATTGTTGCTCTTTGACATCCATGTCAACTGAAAATTCAATACTTCCATAATCACTTTCGTCAAGAGGAATGTCTGACTGTTCGTCACTAATATTGCACTTTTCTTTTAAATAACCACTCGATGAAAACGTATTCAGCGAATTATGACTATTAAGCTCGTCTGCTGAAACTGTTTGCATAGATTTTTGCTTTTTTAAAAGATTCTCAACTTTTTGTAAAATCATTTCATTCACGGGATCAACGTACGTGTCATCTCGAGAAGAAAAACTTTCTAAACTCGGTAAACTGTGTACAAATACATAATGCATTCCCCCTTTAATATTTCCACTATTTTTCACTTGTTTTGTGTGAGTAAACAAAGATGGGCTAACTCTGGACGTCCTGCTTTCAATTCGAGTTAAATCGAGTTTGCATCTAGGAGCAGAAAGAGCGCGTCGTTTCTGATCACTTTCTTTGTCGCGATTCACAACTTTTCTGCGAGAACGACTCTTTTGCTTACGACGAGAAATGACGTTGTTTGATTTATCGTTACTTTCGGTACTAACTTTTTCAGAAGGTTTTTTCACTTCACGTGATTTACTTAACGATAATGTGTTACTTTCTGTGGCCTGAGATTTCAGTGAAGTATCTGCAATATCACAACTATTTACAACTGAATCACAAGATTCATTCAATTGTTCGTCAGAAACGAATGTTTCACGAGATATGTTATCCACGTCAGTATTATAATTATTGCAAAGAGTAATTTGAGCATCCAGACTGGAGTTAGTACTGTCACCGGCTGACTCTTTCAACTGAACGTTCGAACCTGTCGACGAGAGTTTATACTCTTGAGAATCCGTTGTACATCCCAGCGCCGATTGTGAACGTTGCGAATCAAGAATGACTGAACTCGATTTGATCTGATCCAAATTTGGAGTGCTAACAGGTAACAGTGGTTCTCTTTTTATCGATGTGGAATTGAAATCTTTATCCTGGTGTCGTGACGCTCTTGAGCTTGACCTGTAACAAATAATGATCATTAGTATACATCGCCAGTATGCGTAGTACCTCTGAAATTGAGTTCGACGTGTGCAAGCGTCTCTGATATATTGTGTCATCTCATGTTGAGTTCTTCCGCTATATCTGAAATTAAAAGGAATTAAATTACTGATTAAAGTAAAGCGAGGCAACCTAAAAGATGATCCACGACTAAAAATTTTTCCTTTTGATTTTACACTTTTTTTTACAACCGGACATCGAAAAAACGTATGTTGTTCAACACATTTTTTCCAAAAGTTTTTACTCTCGTTTCTATTGTTAAAAAGAAATTCAACCACATCTCCAAAATATTCCTTAAGAAAACAATATTAATATAACTCCCTCGAAAAATGATAGCTTACTTCTTTGTGTAATTTAATCAGAAAACGTTTCCGTTTAAAACTTAGTTTTCGAATCTTGGACCAAGCAAATGTATTCACTTTAGTTGTGTTTTGAAATATTAAAACTCCAGAGTGATTGACAGCCAAATTGAGAGGTACTCCTTCATGATCAGTGACAGCAGACAACTTGACACCGTAAAGTTCGCAACGTCTCGCAGTTTCTAACAAATTCGTGTCTGCATCTGCGGGAGACTGTCCTCTATTCAAACAATTAATAATAATCCAACATCAATTTCGGAATTAATTTACATATGTTTTTTGTGATTTTCCATCACTTTCCATTCAAACGATGAATCTTGATGTGGAATCAGCTTAAATTTAGTAATATAATTTTGGTCTTCGCACTCATCGCTATTGAAATCACCAATTTCAGCCTGAATAATGTACGAACACATCAAAGCAGCTGTGTTTTCGTTACATTGAAGAGATCCGTCAATAAGATCTTTTTTAATTTGTAAGGCGCACAAATATCTATTAAAACCGTTGAATTAAAACGATTACATGGTGCAAGCAATACCTGGTCAATTCGTCTTCCAATTTGCATGGATCTGGAGTATAGAATTTAACAGCGAAATATAGCTTTGGATTTGCATAATTGAACGACAACTGTTTTGTAATTGGTTTTTCCATTTCCAGCCAAAACTAAAAATTCAGTTTTTTAAAAGAGACTTTACTCTAAAAGTAAAAACAAACCCTGCAATTGTTCGTATCAAAATATTCGAGTCCAAAATAATCAGTTTCTAGAAGATTGAGCATATTGCACACCTGTTCGAACAACGATTTTCCAAGAGACTTTGGCTACAAATCAACATTAATTTTAATGTAATGTAATAAATGTATAAATAGCGAGAAACGTTCGTATAATACCTGAACAGCAAAAGCTGTAACAGAGTCATCGAGAAAATAGACTGAGATCGTGAATTTTTTTCCTTTTTTGTCCAACCATTGTTGTCGATTACTGCTGGTGTTGTTGACGTCTTCAGTACTGTCCATTGAAGAGGAAGCATTCCTTTCAATGGCCATAGCATCGAATTGCTTGTATTTCGTCGCCTTTATCACAATTATTATAATGAAAAGCAGTCACAAAGAACACATGGTAAGTAACAGAAATATTTTGTTCGCAGTTAAATTCCATTATAATGTTGAACAAAAGTGTTCAGTGTACATTCACTGCTCTCGTTTTCGTTACAAACAAAAAAGTGAAAAGAGGCCATTTTGACGCGTGCTGCAAAAGGTTATGCACGAAAGTTGTCAAATGTAACACAGCAAGCACAAAGTGTGCGACTCTGTAAGCACGTCAACGTGAAATGCTTTATTTGTTTCGATATAAACAAAAAGATGAACAAAACTGTAAAACATTATTTACAGATACAATTATGCATACAGAAAATAATAATCATGTTTGTAATTAATAACAAACACGTAAATCACATTAAAAACTAAATGACGATTTGGTGATCTTGCGATCGACTTGGCCGTTGTCTGTCGCTAAGTTCATTGTCGTCGCTGTTGTCGACTTCAGCAGTTGATGTATGACCGACTGCAGTGTCGGACTCGCGATCACAGTTTACTGACCTAACAGACGGAGCTAACGAAGTAGGGGTAATATCGACCTGAACCTCGGTGACCCTGTTTGGTGCAACTGCACTCGGTGTTTCGTCTAGCGCACTCGAATTTATCATTGCGTGAATCGGAGACACACTTGGAAAAGCAACGTTCGTTTGTGTATTTCGATGTCGTCTACCTTCTCGGCGACGGGAGGCTCTTCTATTGCTGTTATTTTCGAGAAGTGGAGTTCTTTCGCTGGCTGCTGTTCTCAAAACAGGCTCCACGTCCGAATCTGAGTTGCTGTCATCACTCATTCCTGGAAGTTTCACTTTTGCTTTGCAAACTGGACATACTTTCCTATTCTTCGTCAACCATGGATCTATACATTTCATGTGATACACTAACGAAGACAAAATTAAACATATGTATGAAAAGCAGAGAACTAACCGTGGTGGCAAGGTAAAACGCGAAGTTTTTCGCCCTCTCCATACTCATCTAAACATATTGCACAAGTATCATATTGATCACCTAAACATATTCAAGTATTAAAATGTCTCTTTTGACAACATTTACCTTTTTTATATTTTGTTGTTGGTAATTTTTTAAGATGTTTTGAAGAAAGCCTGTGTTTCCTACTTCTCCTCTGATCACGAATACACTTGATAACCTGTAAAATCTGAATGTCATTAATAATACACAACCTTAACAAACATCAACTCACCATAAATGAAATCATTATCAAAAGGCAAATTCCAATAACAACTGCAAATGGAATAAGATAACCACTGAAATTTAGTGGCATTTCTGGAGTAATGAGAAGGTAATAATGTTTGCTGCTGTCGTAAACATAGTCTCTCTTAAAAATGATTGCATCTTCGTTTGTGATTAAGACACCAGGAATCGAGACTTCTGCATTCACTGTAATCACACGCATCTAGTTGCATATACTTTTCAAACAGAATAAATCAAATACCTGATGATCGGAAATAAACTGAAGCACTTCTTTCTAAATTAGGTTCCATTGGATATATGATAGCTGCTGAATACCCAGCGTCTTTTGCATTTTGCAACTGCAAAAAAGGCGTTAACTGGGAAAATAAAATTCTACTACTTTTTCCGTAAATGAACATGGAAACCTTTTAATCAAAACAATCCATTTAAGCGTAGAATTATCTTTTATTTCAGGAGGCTTTTCGATAGGCTTACAAGCATTTTCTGGAAAAGCTACCACTAATCGACCCTAAGAACATAAACAACATCAAAAAAAGTCAGTAAGGTGAATCACGTACTGCAACTCCTCCACTTGAAACCTGACTTCCGACAGTTATTTCCTGGTCCCAAAATATCTCAACAGTTCTGTTATCCATCGATTTCTACAAAAAATATTACTATCGATAATCAGAATGGAAAGCATTACTCACAACTTCGATATCGCATTCGCAAAAATGAATAAATAATACAAGTGAGGCGAGTGACGACCAGAAACACCTTTTCAAGGCTTTGTCTGTTCTCAGCAATATAGTGGCATCCATTTCACTCGCAATGGTTATTATTAAGTAATCGCACTGCTAAAATTGGTGTTCCATAAAATCTTCGAAACGAAGTAACAGCAGAACAGTTTGCAAACAACGACGCGATCATTGATCAACACATCGAAGGTTATGTACAACTTGTGTACAACAGCGACACACGCGGCGCCATTTGAATTCATCAATCAGCTGCTCTCGCATGCCGTCTAATATATACAATCAACGAACACTTGTCTTGTTCTATGTCACTTTCGGACAATGATGCTAAACTCTCCTCTCAGGTTTTAAGATTAACTAATTTTTACGTCAATCCTCTACAAATTCGACACTTCTTGTTCTACAATTGTATACATCTATTGTAGTGTATAAGCTGATTACAAACGATAGCGTTAATATGGAAGTAGTTCATTCAAGCTATACACTGGTATATGTATTTCAGTTCAAAAAATGTCGATGAAGAATTTGGTTGACTAACCTTCTCACATTCTGATCCCAAGTTATATTTTTAGGATAAGTGCCCCATGTTTCTGGTGTCCGTCATTAATTGCAGTTAACATATTCTTGACTTGCTACAAATTTGTTGGTCTATTGTGTAAGAGTTAATGTTTCATTTGACAAGTTTTAACATTAATTTGCATTTGCAGCAAAATCGTATATTCTTTCAAGTTTGATATGTTGTCATTCACTGCTGGTATACTTTATATCGCAAATATCAATAAAATGGAAATTGAAAACAATTCCACATGTTCTAAGCATGTTAACTATTGTATTCCTGCATGTAAATTACATTGAAGGTAATTTAATTACTCAATTTTTATATACTTTGCGTTTACGTTGACGTAATGTTCTTCAATAAGAGAATGTTTTAACTTTCACCACTTGTCAGTTAGTTTCGAACGATGTATATTCAGGTTTCGCAGTAAGTTAGATAATACATCCGTTATTTCTACTATCCGATATCATAATATGAAAAATGGGTTTTTGGTTTTATTCTGTCACATTTTAGTCATTTTCTGTACTACTTTCTTGAACTCTTTTATGGAATCTATTTTTTGTGTATAAGTGTACTTATTTTACATTAACATATTAAAACAAGTATGAGTCGTTAATATTTATATTTTGCCTTATTTTAGGAAACATGTGGTTGTTCTGTTTCACATTATTTTTTAATGGATGTATTATATTGTGGTCACTATCCAATGTACCAAATATATTCCCTCAAACTTTCAGTTTTTGTGAACTTTTAATCGTGTGTGAAGGAGCATCACCATTTATTTCCCAGTCTTTGGGATGTTTGTTGAGTCAGTTTTTTGCTCTTCACAACGAGCACTATTGTTCGGTTCATGAACCTACAGTAATCCTACAGGTTTGTATAAATTTTTAAAAGCAGCTTCATCAAATATTTTTCATTTTTGAATTAGTGCATGTTCCTTGGATTGTCTTTACTCCTCATCTGTTTGAAATATTTTGAAAAGCTCAGGAACACATTGTTTGGTTCTTACTCGGCTTTAATTCTATCTAATTTATTTATTTATTTTATGATATGGTATTGCATTCAACAAGAACCGTTGAAGTGGCTGATGAATTACACGTTTTCGACTAATAACAGGGTAAAAAAGTTCATCTGATTTTGATTTGTAATCTTAACTCTTCTGTGAAGACGAATATATTTTGTATTTGGTTAGTGTGTGTTGTGACATGTGTAATATTTGCTTTAGCAATGCAAAAAGCAAATACATCAACACGAAAGTTCTTTCACATCGTTTTTGATATCATATTTATCGTTGGACTAAAAAATGATGTCGAGTTATTATACTTTTCATCGGCATCCATGCTTTATGTACTTCTAATTATGGAGGTAAGTGCATTGAGTAATAAAATCAGATTCATTTAATAATATTGTTTGGTATTTAGATCGTTAGAGTATTGAATATGCCGCCATTGGCCCGATATATCGATCAGTCATTTAACACGTTCAGAGATGAAAAAGATGCAGGAATAATAACCGTAACACACGTATATTTGTTAATAGGCATTTGTGTGCCACTTTGGATATATCCAAGTTCAAATAACATTACCATTCATACGGCGAGTGGATTGATTGCTGCTGGATTCGGCGATACAGCAGCGGCATTTTTCGGTTCCCGGTATGGTAAACATAAGTGGCCCTCTTCACAGAAAACATTCGAAGGAAGTCTTGCTGCATTTGTATCACAAGTGATAGCTTCATTGTTCCTATTTTCTTATTTAAATTTAAGATTTTCTTTTAATGAAATAATGGCTATTTTGTTGGCCGCACTGTTCACTTGTGTCGTTGAAGCTGTAACTCAGCAAATAGACAATTTGCTAATTCCATTATATTTTAATGTGTTTTTATTGTTAGCTTCGTAAATAAATAAAATTTTAAGAATCAATTACAGTAAAAACATATTAATTGGAAAACTCGTGTAATTCTGGTCCCAAAGATTTTCATAGACGTTTCATTACAATAAACCTTTGAAATTGGACCAGACTTTGGAATTTCACTTTAAATAACACTCCAAATTTGAAAATATTATGAATATATTAACGTACAGAAACTTGAGCAATTATCAACTTATTAATGATAAAAACTGCAATTGCAAGTTATTAAATTATTGCTTATAAAAAATAGTATAGTAGCAATGGTGTCACTGTCTCCGTGGTGCGATCAGTGCTAATTCAAGACGTCTCAGATTTGAAAGTGATAAAGTGTTTCAAAAGTGATAAAATTCAACTCCAGATTGAAAATAGTTTCGATCATAACAATAGTACTTCATCATTTTAACAAAAGTTAGAAATGTTCAATCTCAGCTTCATGTGAAATCTACTTACCATACTGCATCGAATTGTGCGACATATCGTTAAAAACCTAGCGTCGCTATGACTCGGATTACAAAGACATGTCCTTACAAATCAAAACCTTCACTCAATGTAAAATGTCGTTATGCTTCGAGTTAGAACGACATGTAGTTAGTCTACCTAGTAGTTTTCAACATTAAGTTTGTTTCGATTATAAAGACATGTCGCACAATTCAAGTTAGTAAGGTACGTGTGGTGAAATTTACCGGTAGGACAAAACACTACAGTGTCAGGGATTAGGTGTAACTAAACTAATATTCAGCGCTGAGAAAATACGCTGAATGTTGAAATAAATTTCTAATTTCCATGCACCTCCGTGTTATTTAGATCCAATGGATCCTAATTTTCGCTGCTAGAATTGCAGTCTTTTACTAGTATTTCTAATCCTGTCTAAAGTCTTACGAAATCGAAGGACATTTCCACAGGCGTAATGTAGTTAAGAAGTTGGCAGCTAAAGCTTTCGGGTCTTACATCACTCATCAATAAGTATTAAATGGCATTTGTCTAATCAAAATGTCAGACGCACACTTCGCGACTTTTACGTTTGTTGGAAAGACTAAAGTCACATCATTCCTTCGATGTTGATAAAGTCACAACCTCCTTTAACCATAATTTTTCATGGACAAAATGAGTGACTGCTAAAGGTTTTACCGTATTTAAATTTTCATCGCATTTGGCGCGTTTGCTCATTGACGGCGGCGCGATTGATGAAAGTAGACGAGCAGTGAAATCGGCGATTGGCGCCGAGAAAGACTTTAAAGCATTCACTGTTTTCAGAGAAATATTTCTTGTTTCGTTTGCTTTTATGGAGACTGCATACGATTAATGCTCTTTTTCTGTACATCTTTAACTTAAGTTGAGAGCCCCAACGAAACAAGCATAACGAACGCCTTCTGGCATTTATTCATTGTTTGAGAGGTTCGTTCGTATATCTATTGTTGCGATTTTTTGCGAGTCTCACTTCTTTCGATTCATTGACTCACTCATATTGATATCTTGTTATCCGTTAGTTCGATTCCACCAGTCTCACTCAGCTTTCGACTATGAGTTTAAATCAACCAAAGAAAGACACTAAAATGCGAATTCGTGGTTTTCCAGTAAGTTAATGTTCTCTATCATTAAACTGGTAATTTCGATCTTAGACGCCACTTGACGAAGCCTACGTTGATAAAAGTTGGAATTTTCTTAAAAATGCTATACAAGAAATTCAAAAGAAAAATAACAGTGGGCTAAGTTTTGAAGAACTATATAGGAATGCTTACGCAATGGTCCTTCACAAGTACGGTGACAGGCTTTACAATGGGTTGAAACAGTTGGTACAGGAACATCTTGAAAATAAGGTAAACAATACGTGTTAACTGTTATACGTTTAATCTTTGTTGTCTAGGTGCGGAAAGACGTACTTGATTCGTTGAACAACAACTTCCTTCAAACTCTTAATCAAGCTTGGAATGACCATCAAACAAGTATGGTTATGATTCGAGATATACTGATGTATATGGTACGATATTTTACACCCGATACTCTTATTCATTGTTTATTAAATAGGATCGCGTGTATGTCCAACCGAACAATGTTGACAATGTTTATAATTTGGGTTTAAATTTATTCCGTGATCACGTCGTAAGGTACGGGTGTATTAGATATCATTTGCGCGACACCCTATTGACAATGGTTATGAAAGAAAGAAGAGGTGAAGTCATTGACAGGTAATAGTCGTGAAATTGTTTAAATGTTGCTGACGAGTTTTACAGACTTGCTGTGCGTAACGCTTGTCAAATGTTAATGCAACTTGGTATAGAGCAACGTTCAGTGTATGAAGAGGATTTTGAACGACCATTCCTTCAGCAGTCAGCAGAATTTTATAAGGTTGGCTTTATTTTAAAAAAAACAATTCTACGATGAATTCATGCAGCTTGAAAGCCAAAAATTTCTGGAAGAAAACAGTGCTTCAGTTTACATAAAGAAAGTGGATCAACGAATAATCGAGGAAGCTGAGAGAGCAAAACATTACCTTGACGAGTCTACCGAAGCTCTTATTGTTCGTGTGGTTGAAGATGAACTTATTTCAAAACATATGAAGACGATCGTTGAAATGGAAAATTCTGGAGTTGTATATATGTTGAAGAATCAGAAAATTGACGGTAAGAGATATTAAGTTGTGTATATGTTCTAATTTCTTGTAGATCTCGCGTGTATGTATAAACTGTTTAGTCGCGTCCCACAAGGATTACAAGCGATTATTTCGTGTGTGAGTGCTTATTTACGTGAACAGGGAAAAGCTTTGGTTAGTGAAGAGGATGGTGGTAAAGGAGATGCAGTCTCTTTTGTACAGGTGCGTAATATATATTTATCCTTTTTGTAATAAATTTTTTTAGTCTCTATTGGAGCTAAAGGACCGCTTTGATACATTTTTACACCAATCATTTAATGGAGACAAGGAGTTTTTAAAAATGATAGCAAAAGATTTCGAGTACTTTCTGAACTTAAACCAGAAGTCTCCCGAATATCTATCGTTGTTTATTGACGACAAATTAAAGAAAGGAGTGAAGGGAATGACTGAACAAGAAATTGACCAGGTGTTGGAAAAGACAATGGTCTTGTTTAGATATTTGCAAGAGAAAGACGTTTTTGAGCGTTACTACAAACAACATTTGGCGAAACGATTGCTGCTCAACAAAAGTGTGTCTGATGATTCCGAAAAAAATATGATATCAAAATTAAAAACCGAATGTGGCTGCCAGTTCACGTCCAAACTGGAAGGAATGTTTAAAGATATCTCTGTTTCGAACACAATGATGGAAGAATTTAAGTCTCACGTTCAGAGTTCAGGTGTACGTAATACAAGAATGTGTATGTATCTACAGTTTCTATTTTTAGGTTAATTTATTTGGAGTTGACTTGAACGTTCGAGTGTTAACAACAGGATTTTGGCCAACACAGTCAACGCCTTCGAAGTGTAATATTCCTGCTTCTCCGAGAAATGCTTTCGAAGCGTTTAGAAGATTTTATTTAGCAAAACACAGCGGCCGACAATTAACATTGCAATCTCAGTTAGGATGGGCTGATTTGAATGCATTGTTCTGTGGTCCTAAAAAGGAAGAGAGTAATGAAGTGGCCTCTGCTAATAACATTTCCAACGATATGCAAGTCGATCCTTCCTCGAATAATACTGTCAGTACTTCAACGTCTGTAAACGTTCTTCAGGTGGCATGCAGTCCTGCGACTGCAAAATCAAGCACTTCTCGTCGACACATTATTCAAGTTTCCACTCAGCAGATGTGTGTTTTAATGTTATTCAACAGTAGAGAGAAGTTAACATACGATGAGATTGCAAACGAAACCGATATTCCAACTAAAGACTTAACTAGAGCTTTGCAATCACTTGCAATGGGAAAACCAACTCAGAGGATATTAATTAAAAACCCTAAAACGAAAGAAATAGGTAAGTGACAAGCGTTGTTCCAAGTTATTTATGCTTTGTAACAAGAATCCAACCATGTTTTTATGGTAAACGACTCATTCACATCAAAGCTGCACAGAGTAAAAATTCAAGCAGTAACTGCTAAAGGTGAGTCTGAGCCCGAACGTAAGGAAACGCGAAGCAAAGTAGACGAAGACAGAAAACATGAAATAGAAGCGGCCATCGTTCGTATAATGAAGGCTAGAAAACGAATCAACCACGTCGGTTTAGTCACTGAGGCATGTTTTCAGTCATTTTTCTACCTAACTTATATAAGATTATTGCAGGTCACTGAACAACTGAAATCGCGATTTTTACCCAGTCCTGTGGTTATAAAGAAACGAATAGAAGGTCTTATAGAACGCGAATATTTAGCGCGAACTCCAGAGGATAGGTTAGTCTATTACTTGACTTCGTAAATTAATTTTTTTTGCCTTCTACAGGAAAGTGTACACATACGTTGCTTAACGTTTCTTAAACAAATTCATTATTTATCACATAAAATTGATTTGCATTTCGTTCACAAGTGAACGTCTTATAAATCATGTTTCGCTTAAATTTGTAATAAACATTGAAATGAGATTGGTGTATTATTATTATTAATCATCATCATCGCTGTCATTGTAACCAAGAAATGTTTTAGATGTTTGTCGCAAGGTCCTCGGATCACTCTCTAAATCAGTTTCGAATGCTCCTGATTGTGACAAAATCCATTCCAATTCTAAAAATGATTGTTCAAATTAAAAAAGTAAAGAGGCACAAGTATTACCTTCTAATCTTAGTTCTGCATTCCCAAAAGCAGAAGCTCCGATATATTGCTTTTTTACTTGTCCGTCGCAATAAACAAATATTGCAGGCAAATTTTCATCAGGAAAATTGGGAATACACAACGACGATATGCTCTTAATAAACTTAGTGTATGGAAATTTTTTTGCCAGTTGTTTATAGTGTTCGTTAATCAATGAACAGAGTATAATTCCTGGTTTGTACACGTGTAATACAACGAAAACGCCTTCTCCAGCTTTATTAACTTCTTGAACGTAATCTTGTTTTGTTATTTCATACACTTCTCCGAAACTCTTTTTATACATGGCAAGCTTCATTTCTTGTAGTCGCTTCATCCTGTATTCTCTGATTGCATCCTCGTCGTCGTCATCGAATAAATCGTCCAGACTTTTCTTCAACTCGTTCTCGTCGCTTTGCTCACATTTGTTGCAACTGTTGTTGTTCATCCATTCTTCAGGCGCCTTTAAAATTCCCTTTTCAACCAAAATTCGGTTCCATTGTGTATCTTCCTAGAATTGACCAAAATAAAGTGTAGTATAAATCATTAAAGTAAAAAATTTAATTACATTATTGTAACGCTTACCATTTCGGATCAATTTCAACGATTGGTTGAATCGAATGTTGCCGATG
>NCKV01000696.1:0-14593 GCA_003675905.2 Leptotrombidium deliense
ATTTATACAAAGTTGCAGATTGTAATAAAATTTTTCACTGAATTCAGAGAATAGACAGACACTGGTAATGCAAAAATTGAATTCACATAACGGACAATAAAGTCCGTAATAACCTAAACGTGTGTTGCAAAATTACACCTAATATAGAGGTAAATACCCAACTTTTTACGACATTAGAATAATGTTTAACGGTAAATGATTCAAGAATTAGTCATCGAATCAGGTAATAGATTTTTAAAATATCTGTCCGAGATTAAATTTTGAGCAAAAAGTTCATTTGCGTTTATATAACGGATGTTATGTGATTAATTAGCACGAAAAATATGAAAAGTCAAAAATCCTGAAAACTACAGAAAGCTATTGGTTGTATCCACAATCACGGATATGAACATACATGTGAAAAATTCTGTTTACGCTTAGTTGTAATAAATCCAACAACCGAAAAATTCAACGGACAAATACAAGAATATAGGAATTTCTTTTGAGAGTTTCGAAATGAAAAATTCCCCAAAAATTGACATTGTTCACAAAGTTGAAGAATCATTTTCTGCAAAATTAAATTAGACGCTTAATGTCAAGCATAATACCCGCAATCGCATATGAATGCAAAATTGTTTGTCCTTTGCAATGTATAATCAGTTTTTAGCGCGTTGAATAATGTAAAATAATGTAAAATTTAATTATAATCAAAGCTTATACTCTTGTTTAAAGTTTGACATACTCTTTGACACAGAAACTTGACACTAAGAAACGATTTGTGTCAATTTCGATGAATGTCATTAGAACATACTCTTGTGCAACCATGGACACCTGTATTCTGTTGTAATTGAATACTTGTGTTGGCATTTGACAACTCCCAAAGTATTAATTAACAATAGTTAATTCAGTGCGAGATACGATTATCTCTTTTTCAATGAAACGTTAATGTTTACAATTACATTTGTTGTTACATTTGAAAGAACAGAAACTCAACGAATTCTCTAATTTAAAATTAGAATAGTTTATAATTTGCAGCTGCGGAAAGTTCATCAAATAAACACTTTTAAGCTAAACTAAAGTCGCATAAAAGTTCAACGACAAATATGACAATGTGCAATAAAAATTATAAGATTCGAAATTACGCGTACCCTTCTTCCAGCTTCATTATTGTGAAGATTCATTAGTCCAGTCGAAGAATTGAGATCTTCGCCAGAGTCAACAAAATCTTTGCTGAATGCAGTGCCGAATTTGATATCATCGGAACAGCCTCCCCATTCCCATTTTCCTTTTGTATCCTTATTTCGAATACTGTTATCGCAGCCACATTCGGTCAATTGGCCATTGCTGCAAGCTTTGGTTATTGTGTAAGCAACACCGGCGGAAGAAATCGCGTAAATATACGCCTTTTCTCTACTTTCTGCAAAAAAAGGTTTTCAGTGAATTCTTGGAAAAAGTCGAAATTTCGAAAACAATTTTAATGTTAGCTGTCGATTTGCAAACCTTAATTATATAATGTATTGTGTTACGTTACTTCAATGTCAGTGAATAGAGTGTATAATAACAAAAGTGATATGTTGGTGAAGCCCAGCTGAATCATGCATTTATTTTTTCGCGTTTTTATTCGCAAAAAGCGCTTTTCGAGTTCCGTGGACGTAACGACGAACATTATTTTGTCTTTCACTCAGCAGAATATAATGATTACGGCACTCCTAATTAGCGTACAAACTACACTGCAAACAAACGATGTGCACAACAGAAAAAAAATGATCACGACTTGCCCATTGCTTTATTGCCCAATGTTTCGTTTCGTTCAAAAATTACTCATTTCGATTATTTTATGCTCTCCTCGAAATTTATGAGTCCGCAGTAAATTTTGGATGCAAGTTTAGTTTGTTGGCCATTGCCTAAATTAGTGCAGCATTTGTTTAGATAACCGCTTAGTTCTGTATACAAAAGCATTGCTGTTTTATAAAATGTACACAATAAATAACTTTATGTCGACAAATTGTCTGTGTGCGACTCTAAAGATACAAACATTTAAAAGCTTAATCCCTGTATCAATGTTAATATTCACAGAACGAAGTTGTGAATAATTAAAAAATGGAAAACAGTCATAAAAATGTTTACAACAAAGAACGACAAATTTGATGAAAACAGAAGATCGTAAAGCAGTGAAAAATTTGTGCGAAAAGAGAAACTCTGCTGTAAAAGATGAAAACCGGAGAGTGTAATGATACTCACTGATGTCGACAACCTCTCCGAAAACTTTTGGATTGTTGATGTAAGTGCTGCAATTCCATCGACTCATTCTGAACTGATACTGGCACTCATCGATTCCGATTTTCGCACCTTTGCTGATTGTTTGCAGTATGTTGTAATTGAGTCCGCAAAGTTCGCGTTGTCTGTCGACGAGATAGTGCAATTTTCTGCAGTATCCTTTGTAGTTGGTCGTCTTGAGTTCGAGAGTACTCTGGTAGGTCGTCGGCATTCCTAGTAACCTATAACAAGAAACGAAACGCTGCAATAAAAGTCACATTGCAAAATCGGTGTAAATTACATGCAATAAAATGTGAACGCAACAGAAACAGAATTCGAATTGGAAGCAATGGGCTTTTGTTCATGTAACAAAGCAAGCTTTTCAGTCCAATTCGGAATTACATAAAAATGGAAGGCAACAATAAAAGAAGCGTATTGTACGAATATCGTACACAAATCGAAGAAAGACAAAATTTATTGAAAGTGGAAACGGTTCGCACTAAATTTGAAAATTGCGAAATGACCACCGAAACCCTGTCTCGTAAATCATTGTATATTGGAAACAGGGAAATGTCCTGAACGCTGTTCGCTCTCGAATTGCGCTCTTGGGAAATTGATTCGGAAACAGCTCCATAAGAATTGGTCGCAAAAGCAGCAGTTGTACACAATTACTTGCACTATTATTCGATACGACCGCAACTAAATTGCAGCTGTTGCGACGATCGCAGCGATTCGTTTGCAAACTGTTTGCATAAATGCGGTGTATTCGATGCAAACACGCGGAGACAATCGATACAGTGGTCATAGAGACAATTAGTTCCTTAATGACTATGCAACACCGTTTAACCAAAGGCTGACTCATGAAAAGTCGCAGCAAAGTTACACAAACGGTGAAAGCATGCAAAACATGAACGAACAACACCCAAAGCGATTACTTGTTTGATGGCCCTCGTAAACAAACTTATATAATAGTGACCATCAACAGAACAACAAGCAAACTTTATACCAGAAAAGTTCTCTTGCATCGCTGAAAACTAAACAGTTTTATGACTTTTTGGCATCTGTTCACCAAATGCTTTTCGATTCTGCGAATGTTCTTTACGACGGACCTGTCGTCAACTCATTTATTCGCAAAGTCTATCGACACAATGTTTGTCTTTCATTTTCATACAATTATTCATGAAATAAAATTTTACATCTCTAACATTTGCACCTTTCCTCGGGCGGCAATTAAAAGCTAAAAAGACCGTTTATGGTTTTCCTTCGAGTAACATTTCAAGATAAAGCATTCGACGCAACCAATACAGACGACAATTCTTCTTTTACGACACATCTTATGCGAAACTTGGTTTCCTTTTGGTCCATTTTCTCGTAAAATGACAAAACTTTCACAAATTTTATCGATGCTTCTAGAAACAAAGAGACCGCGAAAAAAGCATCACTTTTCGATGCTCACTTTTTCTTGAAAACATTAATTTGTGTACTATCTCAACTTTTAATTGGACAGTGTGAAAAAATCGCAAAGTTATCTTTAATCAAAGCAGAAGTTACTCGTCGACGAAAACTTTAACTGCATTCCTGTGTTCACACTGTTTTAAGATACACCGAATATTTTCTTAAACAAACCATTTTGTAATTGAAACACAGCTTACCACCAGGTTGACGTCGAGTACGGAATAGAGCTGCAAATGTATAATGAAATAAAGACGAAGAACTTATTCCAGTGGTTGCACAATTTCATTTCCGAAGATTCATAACACATCAAACTCCATGTGATCACTGAGAACAAGCGAAACAAACTAGTAGAAATTTTTGAATGAAAATCGGCGAACAAAGAATTGTGCACAGTCCGCAAGACTCGAAAAAGTTTGCTCGAACTTTGAGCGAAGACCAGGAATGGACGAAAAGTATCACTCTTTCGCAAATGTAAGAATGGGAGTTGCGTCTGAGTGTAGAACACAACCAATCCCGTGAAACCAGATTGCATTAACAATAATCGCAGCTTTCGTTTTATGGAGACACACAATGTTCACTTTTACAGTCGCAAACGGTAAACAGTGAAGTGAAGAAGAATGAAAATCACGTATTCTGCTCTGTGTCAGAGTGGAACAGAGACGGTCGAAAGTATTCATTTCGAGTTATAATTACAAGTTTGCAGTTGCCTGAAAACGATTAGACGAGCGCCGTTTCTTGCGAAAAGCTGCTCTGTGATTTGAAGTGAATTCGAATCGCTTCGAAGAGTTGCATAAAGACAACATTTATTTGCAGCTCCGAATGGAACGCGTGTTTGCTCGAGAAAAAAGAAGAATCGATATCGTAGTGACTATTATTAAGCAGCAAAGAAATGAAAACTTTACAGTGCTCAAATTCGTACTACAGAGATGTTACCTCAGTACTTACAAATAATATAACTGCTAAAATGAAAACCTTTACACCTCAAATTAAGTACTTTTTACACAAAAAGAAAGTGATTAACCGAATTACGGGACATTTTAATATGTTTTTGATTAACTGTCCGAAGATTGCACTGAAGTAAAGACAGGTGATCAGTGGATCAGTTGCCGTAAGTACATACTTACAAACGTTAAGCTACTTTGTAACAAATTATCTGTTAAATAAGCCTCATCTTTGACGCAACAATATTAAACATTTGTACTTAAGTTTCTGTAAATCTGAAGGGTACAAACGCATTTTACATTTTACAAGTACTTTTCGCTTTGATTTTTTTACAAGTCAACCTTTAATCTCATAAAAAGGTATATATTCAACAGCAAACAACGCTAGAACAGTGAATGCAAGTAAGAAAGTCAAGTGATCGCAAACATCGCTAACATCTTTCAACATGGGTCAACCACGTGTGGCACTTCTACGTTATAACAATGGCTTTGGTATAAAACATCTGATTTCCGGTGTTTCACGAACGTTATTCACTTCACAATAGATTGGGTATTTAAGGCGCGTTGTGCCACCGTTACAATTTAGGAAACGTTACTTTTCTCAAAAGTATTGAGTATAATTTGTCATACAATCTAAAATCTTAATCAACCATTATTTGTAACAGTTATTAAACGAAGGCAACTGTAGTTCCGTAAAGTTGGTCCTCTGAATGAGCAACGAGGGAACTAAAGATGATTGCTTCTATTTCACGTCCATTCGGTTTTGGATGAGTTTTAACGTTTAACGTCTCAACATTGAGTAACAATTATGTGTCCGACACGACATCCAAAGGCAATTAGGCTCAACGCAAAGGCGGCGATAAATCGACACTTTCTACTCTTTCTCTGTGAAACACATCCAACTGAAAACGATGATTTCTGGTTATTACATTAAGCGTAGTTTGAAAATAAAAGTAAATCTATAATTACGCTTCCGAGCGCGCTGTCGTTTGCAGCGACATTTTCTTTCTTAGTTCTACACAAGCGAAATAACACTCATTTAGCAGCACATATAAAACATTTCGTCGATTTCTGTACACTTTTCATCTGTCTATGCCGGCCAGTGGCCTTCATTTGCAATCCTCATCCGTTTCTGAATTGGTCCTTCGTAGTCAGAACTACCAGAGTTGTCTGGGGACGAGGAGGTCGAGGGAGTCAGCGATGGATGGCCTGGTGACAAATGGCTGGGTGTGTTCGATGACGGTCGAGGCAACGTCGCTGTTATGTTATTCGGATGATGTGATTGCGTCAGATCGCGAGGAGGCGATATTGGCTCACTTTTCACTTTAATCGACACGGGAGACGTCGAAGGAGGAGGAGTGCTGTTGTTTACGGATAGTTGCGGTAAATTCACTGTTGTACTCGATGTCGACGGGCTGACAAACGTCAATTAGCCCAGACTAAAATTAATCACATACCACGTACCTTCCGTGATTCAAGCTTATTGTCGAAATTTGATTTTGATTCGCCCAATTATGCAGCAAACCGCTCGAATTGAACCCCGATATTCCCATATCTGAATTCAGCTGGAAATCGTCTGAAATAAAAAGAAAACATTTTAAACTGTTCAAAAGTGTGCAAAACTTACTGTTACCGAACGATGATAACGTGGACGGATATCCAGGCATTCCTGCAACTGATGACGGCACAGACAGTGTAGGATTTATCAGAGTCCCGTTCCGAGAAGTCTGCGAATATTTTGGCATAAAGTTAGTCACCAATTATACCGACAACACTTACCATTGTTACATGAGAGTTGGGAATAACAACTCGAATATTAGAGCGCGATACAGTTCCGTTTTGAGGCGAGTTCGATGCTTTTCCTACATTTACAGATGAAGAGCCTTGTTTTACACAAACGATCGAGTTCGGAGAGCTGCTGCCACCAGACAGTGATGAAGGCGAACATGCTCTATGGTAGCCATTCGTTGCGCTCATGTCAATCATTGCGCCTGCAATAACATCACACAATCATTGATGGCATCAACTTTCGAGAACTCAATTAATTACCTGAAGAACTCGGTCGAGGGCTGACACAGCCAGACTGCGGCGACAGCTGAGTTGGTTGTAACAGACTAGAATCCTGTGGAGGATACGGAGACGAATTCAGTGGTAAGTTAACTGGTAGTGGAGACATTCCCGACGACGAAGGTTGCTGCATACGAAACTAATGCGTTAGTCGAAATCATATCCTGGATGCAACATAATCTCTTACCCTGTTACCATTAATGTGGACAGCGTTTCTTTGCATCATTAATTCGAACTCTTCGTTTATTTTATTATATTTGGCTTCTGTTCTTGGAGTTAAAGTATACTGTGTGTCATCAGGTTCTGGACTGTCGCAACCATTCACAGAACTTTTGTGTTCTTTTTTACTTAAAGCCTTTCGATAAAAGAATATTGAAGTATTGCGTCGACGTTGTGCTCATTACATACCTCGACAATATCACTGTTGGTTCTACTTTCATGTGGTTCATTATACTCTGTGTATTTTAGCAGCACTTTGTCCATATCTGTGCTTGCGTATTGAAACAGTTTATTCGTACTGTTAAAGATGATGAGTGCTATTTCACAATCGCATAATACACTCAATTCGTACGCCTTCTTCATGAGTCCGAATTTTCTTTTCGTAAACGTAACCTAAAATAAATGAATACATAACAGTAAATATAGCGAATGAATAATGAGAAAAAGTGCTTTATAACTCACCTGTCGATTGCGCTCATCAGTAATACGAGATATTTGAATCTTTTTCCTTCCCATCTTTAGTGAGTTCGACGAGTTTAATTCTCTTAAATGTGTTCAACAACTTCTTCGACCTTTTAGCAGAGAATCAATGCGCTATTCGAAAGAAAGAAATTACGTGTAAATTAAGATTACATAAAAAGTGAATGAAAGCGAAGAAAAGAAATAAAGTTGGGGAAACCATAAAAGTCAGCAAGCACAACATTGTGAATTGTAAATCTCTTTGCATCGCATCCGAGTGTAACGATGCATCCAAAGGCTAATCTCTGCTGTCATTCACCTTGATACTAAACGCTTCCTAACGCTCTCTTTTGTATTATCACCGAAAAAAGGGTCGCTTGAAACGAGTGCGAGTCCGCTGTTTCACTCTGATCACTCACTGGTGGCCATAATTCAGTCACTTGTGACACACACAAAAGTTATTGCAAACATGGACTTGGATGAGCAGCAGTGATCACTGCCGCCGCTTTGTACACAAGGAAGTGCCGTAAAGTACCGTAAGTAGGATACACGACGTAAGGTCAAGCAACTCACAACTCTTTCTTTCACAAATCCAAAAACAATCACTAAATTACTGCGGTTATCGGTAATTACTAACAACAAATGTTCGATTACAAAAATGCAATCTACTGCGGTCACTTAAAAACATTGTTTCACTTGCAACAGTGCACAGCGAAGACGAGTCGCTCATTTCGTGGTACTCAATATTTAAAATAATACACTTTATCAGACGTTAGGAGGTCCTGTGATAAATGAATGTTCGTTGGGCGTCGACAATATTCGCAGTAGTGATGACCAGTGAGACACCACCCTCAAAATCCTTGGGATCGCATCGCATGGGTCCCTTTTCTATCAACTAAGTCATCACATTTTACTTTTTCTATTCTTTCCAACTTCAATACAAGTTTGAATAACTTCGTGCCTTTTCTTGTGTGGCTTAATTAAGGAACGTTGACCTGTGCTCAACCAGAGTATACCACTACACTAACAGTTTCTATCCATCGAGTTTTCAACAGCAACTTTTCTGCAATTGTTACACTGATCAATTCCGTCACACAACGAAGAATGCAAACACTGTCCGAGCGGAGAAGAGTGAACACAAACAACGAACAATGATCACAGAGCACACACGACTTGTAGCGATTGCGAACGAAGACTCGACGAGAACAAAACTGAGACCGGGTGTAAGACGTCGCGCCGGAGACTGCTTATAGAGTTGAACATTGTTACGGATGCGGCAGTAATCGAGTGATCGCTGCAAATCAAATACAGGAAGCGAAACATACGCAACGCGGAGTCAGTCGGAGAAGTGATGCTCCAACAGATGCTTGTTGAAAGCAATTCATTGTAAACAGCGTTACCTCACTTAAATTCGAATTCGAATCCGTTGCGATTGCGTTTCAATTGTGCGACAGTTTCAAGAGTGAGATTAAAGAGTGAAACCAAGTATGCAACACAATCGCGTTATGGATGCTGGTCGACGACATCAATTAGAGATTGTGAAAGCTTGCCTAACGATCAAAGGCCCTAACGATCGTTGAACAGGTATAACGTTAATGTCCTAAACACCTACTAAACTAAAAGGAAAACCAGAAGAGTATTGAAATGGAGATTAGGAAGCGAAAACGACTGCAGACACATATACAGAGGGTCATTACGGAGATGCGATTACAGTTTTGTGAATCTGGTTTTGCAACAAATATTCGTGATTTAAACGCTTTCATTTTAACGAGAAAGAAAAGCGACATTTGAACATGCAAAGAGGAACTGAACAACTCCCATTACAGTACAGTCCTTTCAATTATATTTGAGCACAACTCTCAGCCCGCAGGCAATAACCTACATTTCGGTTCTTCTGATACTAAAATTAGGTTATTCTCTTCTGTTCACCGTTCACTTGTGCACGCTATACAATCACAGCATCAATGACCTCTCAGAGGTCGCTGTCCGCAAAAGAAGTTCAAGAAGAAAACAGATAAGTAATTTCGGCAGTCGCTGCGAACGCAAATTGGGCCAGGGTTGGACAAGGTCATCATCACCGTGTGGACGTCCTAATTGCAGAGGCCAACGTTCTCTGAGAGTGAGCATCGCCGCACTTTGCGTCATCCGACTAACGGACACTCATCCGAGTCGTGCGCCAATTTCGCTTTTGTCCAAAAAAGGGTTCATTCGTCCAGTGAATGACCCCAACGCAGGCCAGTGACAATCGTCACTTGTGGTCAGCGTTCGCAGTGTTATTAAGACACAGTTACGCAATGGCACAACGGTAAATGGCAATGCAAGCGATGTATACAAGATGCAAGGTCAATATACGGCTGAAACGCTGCTGCTATTACTGTTATTACTGCATAATGCAATCGTTGCTCGTTGCTATTCGGGTATTCGAGTTGTGTGTCAAGCGATTCGGAGAAGAACCGTAACTGGGACTCGCATACCTTTAATTGCTACAACGAAAGCAAGAAAACGAAGCTAAGCAAAAGTAAACCAAACTTCATTTAAGGTACAATCAACTCGCAGATCTCAACGAACCTCATTAAGATTAACACCACCGTTCACTGTTTCGGCGAAACAACTGAACACTCGATATTACATACAACCAACACAAATGTCATCATATTCGCTGCAAAATCTAACGTGCGTTCGCACTGAAAAATCGATCGTAACAAGCGACGAAAGATCAAAGATGACATTCTCATCAATGACGAAAGCATTCACTCACTGTTCGCTTACCTGCGGACTGACAGCGCACACGTTTCGCTCAGTTCAAGGTGTTCGCAATATTCGCTTCGAAATGACCAAATTTCGGACGCACAGCGCGAATGAATGTAAAAGTGTTGATCTCAACAAAACTTGTGAGCAGAAAGTCTCGAAATTAGTTGCAACAAGAACAAATTTGGTTGCCGTATAGTTGCTGTATAAGTTGACGTCACCTGAGCTGCTCTCCAATCAGCTATCGCTTCAGACTTTCATCAACACTCGAACAGTGAGCACTTCTTCAGGTCAGCGTTTCAATGGACGTTCATTGCTCGCACTGACACATCTTTGCAGCGAAATACAAGCAAACACGCGCTGTCCATGTGTAAACGCACACTGACCATCGGCAAGAGACGCAGACACTTAATGATGAGATGGACTCACCTATGGAGCTGTGATCGAGAGACAGTTGAGGCACATAAGCGGTGTAAGCGGTAAGCGGTCGTATTGACTGCGTTAAGGCACTGAATGCTTGTGTTACAATGTTTGCAAGCATTGCTTTAACGCAGCGAAAAGGCAGCGAAAAGGAGAGCAATTTCGCTGGAGGAGTGACGTGAGCTGCGAGCGCTCCAATGGGTCGAAGGCGTAGCGGAGAGCAGGTAACGTTCGTTGCAATGCAGATGCTGCTCACCTTCCTTATATGGCATCAAGATGCTGCATCAGCATCACTGCTCCGGTCGCGATTATCATCCTCGCGCTCAGCTCAGCTCGTCGCTCGTCTCTCTCGCTTTGCATCAGGGATGAGTCTAACTTAAGTGTGCTCAGTTAACGCTCCGTTGGCAGCTCGTAAACATTGTCGGTCTCAGGCTGTGTCATCCCTCTTTGCATCCGCTCGCATCGCACGACAACAGTGATTAAAGAGCACAGGGAGCACACAACGTCTGACACAAGCACATTACATTCGCGTATAATGTTTACTCAGGGAATGCTGCCAGAAATTTTACGCGAAAAGTTTGCCTGTTAATATGAAACATCTGGAGTTGAGATGAGCTCTCGGCTCAGATCTGATGAGACGCAAAAGAAGCTGGGCACACGAACACAGACAGTCCATCAGTTGCACCGCCGTGTGCTCGCATGTCTCACGGAACAATATTCGCACAGTTCACTGATCGCACGCGAGTTGTGCGCGAGACGAGCGCACAGCTGAGAAACAAGTGAGCACATTAGACGACAAGGGTCAATTTAAAAATAATATCTCTATTTAAATGTACGAGAAAGGCTGAAATTAGAATGTTTCTAAAAGAGACCTTCCAAATTTAACAGCAAATCTAAACACAGAGAAGAGTGCAAACAGAATTTAAAGCCAACACTTCATTTGCTGTTCGGTTTTTGTGCAGAAAACAACGATTCGAATAAATGGCAGTGCACCGATGGATGATGCCTGATGGTTGTCGGATGCATTTCTTGTTTATGTAACTGTGTTCACTGTTTCGGTGCAGCGTTTCGTTTCGCGGTGCGTTCCACTGTTTCGCAAACGTCTCCGAAGTTTACAAAGAATTGCTTGGAAAACGGAAAGCGGCGAACTTCGTGAGCTTTTACATCGAAATTCGAGCGAATTTCGACTGCTGCACACATCACGATCACAGCAATTGTTACTGTTCGCTATCTGTGCTTCTATTTTTAAAAGCAAGTGACGTTTCGCATATCAAGAGAAGTGACGCAAATCACGAAACCTCAAAGCTGATCCTCATTTCAAAATTCGTTTCAAGATTAATTAAGCTTTTACAGTAAAGTTTAAAGAGCTTCACTCGCATCGCATCGCAACGAAACGGAGACAAATATTCGGAGATTGACGACCAGTGCCGAAACAGTCGCATCGTTCACATTGCTTCCTGCGAACGACAACACATTTCCACGCATTTCATGCATTCGATGCGAAACGCGATCGCGAAATGCGGTTAATGCCATCGCAGCCATTTACTGCTATTTACTGCGGTCACAAAACTGCTAAACTGCGCTTTCGGTTTCAAAGAACTTCGCTGAGACGACTGAACGCGTTTTTGCCTCGAAATCAGGTTAATTTTCATGTTTTCAGTGAAATGCAAAAAATGCGATTCTCTGAAGTAATGAAGATTTAGGCGAACAACAATTTCAATACTCCACATTCACTGTTCCCCACTTTTTAACTCAATCACCTATTCTCAGCCAATTTATTAGACATTTCAGTTAATTCATTAATTTTTGTAAACTCTCTCGAAAATGGCTGCTATTCGAAAGGCTTTCCAATTTCTAATTTTAGATTTTGGAAAGAATTTCTAAGAAACATCGAGAACAGCGACGTTCAGAGTATACAACACGCATTGCAATCGCTTTGTCCTAATGTTACACGCGTAATGCATGCGAATAATGAAATGGCGTAATTATAATTACTGTTTGTGTGAATGCGGTTCAACGTTGCAAGAACGCAAATGAGCAATTCGGCACTCAATTTTCGGCGAGACAAGAAACGACCGCAAATGCCGGCAAATAATCGCAACAATCACGCCTATTGTGTGCACACTGCCGTAAAAGGATGCACACACACACACGCTGCATCAATCGCTCGCTTATTCTGCCTAGTTTCATCGGCGATCATCGCATTGCGACAAGAGCATTCAATGTTCTCAACACTGCAGTCATTGCATTCATTCCATGATTGCGGGAATAAACAGTTTAAAGACGCATTTAACTGAATAACGGTAAAATGCGATCAACAATCGCTGTTCGACTGATTCAAGTCAATTGAAGCGATGCAATCGAATG
The DNA here is from genome assembly GCA_003675905.2 of Leptotrombidium deliense. Classification (NCBI taxonomy): domain Eukaryota; kingdom Metazoa; phylum Arthropoda; class Arachnida; order Trombidiformes; family Trombiculidae; genus Leptotrombidium; species Leptotrombidium deliense. The sequence continues at coordinate 12,912 of NCKV01000696.1, forward strand.
AACAGTGAACCGAAATGAATTATAATTTTCAATTTCTAAATTCTAATTATAAGTGTGTAAACAGTCGTTTTGGTTGCGAAACAAAAGAAAGAGTAAAAGCAGTGAAAGAAGGAAAACGACGACGAAGTTATTAGAGAAGAACATATTTTTATAAACAGGAAAAGTTGAACGAAATGTGCAAATGAATGTCTTTGCGACGAAACACTTCACTTTTGTTTGCTACGTAAATGCAAGCAACCAGAAACGTTTACAACATTACACTTGTACTGCAACACTGATTTACTTTACTTTCTTTAACAGTCAAATGTTGCGTAAAGTGACATTTTGTTTAAAGTAACGATAATCATTAAACCGGCTTCAGTATAAAAAGTTGCTATTGAATTCACTGACAGTCAGCAAATTATTTTTATCAAACTTTCTTTACCATTTTGTTTCATTTAAATTTCGCATCCAAACTAATTTATGTAACAACAAAAGTCATACGAAGTTGTGAAAACGTTCTCTTTCACCTGCTTTGATGTCACTAATTACCATCCGTTAACTTAACAACTTTGAAAAATAAATCACTTATGTTTTACGAGTTAAGAAAGAAATAATAATTTCAAGAAAATCACCTTAACCTTTACTGTTTGCAATAAAACTTCGTCTTGCAATCTTTTCCAAACTGCGAGACTTTTGTACACAAACACCGATTGAGAGGTGGTTTCAACCAAGTACCAATTTTATGTTTCTCAATGAAAACTGATCCATTGATATATCAAAGTTAAACAACAACAATGCTATATTAAAAATATACTAGTAGATGCACTGTGCAAACTTACAATTAATAAAAATGAGACCTTGAATTGAGTAGAATACGTAAATTACATCACAATAAAAGTGAAACAGATGATTATTTAATATAATATTTGAATTAATAATGTGTTTAATCGCATAAAATTTGAGTGCGGATAAACCGTATTCGAAAAAGGATTGAAAAACCTTATTCTTTGCGAAATTGTATCAGTTTTAAATGTATTACATTTTAACGTAAAAAGCTTGAAAGGACGAAAATTCGCTTTCGACGCAAAAAATGAGAAAAGCGACGATTTTCAGTCGCGAAGGAAAATTCGTTTATTAAATATCAAAGCATCAAATCACGTCTTTATTCGTTACTACAATTCTGAATTCATTTTTTTCTCAAACAAAATGTGATCACTATTAAAGTAACAGTGAATTGTGTCACTATTTCCGTCAGCGAAGTGCAGTCGAGACAAGCAGTGCACTCAAACATCGCTGCATTTTCATTAACGACCGGAAAAGAGAAGTTCACTGAATACGCAACATGTACACAAGAGACATACAAACAGCGCTGATGAGTTACTCGCAATGTAGATATTCATGTGAAACAAAAATATAGATCTACTACAAATGCTACTGCCAAAGTAATACTACAATAAAATGTTAGAGTTTTCCATTTGAGTTGCCGATCCGTCCGAATAAACGTATTGTTGTTTCAATCATAACGATGACTGATAACTGAGAAGTCATTAGCTCCTCTGGCATATCGTTTTATGTGCTCCAAATAAAAGTGACAGCCTTCGGGAATCAACGACATGAAATTGCCTTTTGTTATCTTGTTGTAAGCAGTCATAACATCCTTAATATCCTTGATAACCGCAGCGATTCCATCTTCAATTGAT
>NCKV01000697.1:0-14558 GCA_003675905.2 Leptotrombidium deliense
AGCCATAGTGTCATTTATGATATAATTGATGTTGATTTTCTGTTTTTGGAAATTAACTGAATAGTGTTTCGGATGTGTCGAACATTGCTTTGCCGAGATTAACATCAATTTTTGTCATTAATATGCTCATATAATATAATACAATACAAAATGCTCATGATTTTCACTGGTGTTTCCGCAGCTCAATGTCCCACATTGCAGTTGTACTAACACACTTCATCCTTTTTCACCGTCAAATTTAGCTCGTTCAGTCAACACATTCTTAAAAATGAACTGCAAAATGTTATGTTGCGTCAGTAATTCTTAGCGTAATCACTTATTACTAATCAGTGATTGTTTCATTTGTATCCATTAGAAAATCACTTTTTAAGTATAAACGCTATTTTCCAAAATTATGTTATTTTGGAGATGTTTTACAACAAATGGCGATTAGGGACAAGATTAGGATTTTGGCGATATTCGGCGACACCCAATTTACCTGGTTTTTGTTCTATTATAACTATTGGTCATAATATAACAAAATCAGAACTATTAGGAATTGGTGACATGTCGCCGAATTCTGGCCTCTATGCATTGTGTTGACCACCGAATCAGCACTGTTATTATGTAAGCGACTGTACATTAAATTTACGAGATTTTCGTCCCTTACATCGTGAAGAATTTGACATCGGTGAATGAAAACAGCGAATATCTCAATCAATAAAATGTCTGTTGTAGTATACAACATCTGTTACGAATAACATAATGTCTCAGATTTTTTCAGTTTGCATTTGAATTTGAACAGTGAGTCTGATATAAATCTTATCAGATGTTACTAGTGATTGTCTTACAATATTTCATTTCTTTAAAAAACTTTAGCGACAGGTGTGCATATACTACATGGAAGTGTATATGGAAGTGGTTTTGACCAGAGTTTCTTAAGCGCACAAAATGTTTGATGAAATCGCAATGTTTGCTGATCTTGAACATGTTTTGGTTATTTTTGAATGACGAAAAAATATTTTCAAGTGTTTTCATTTAATTTGAGAACATTTATTCGAAACACTCGGTCAATCTATGAATCTTTCTAACTAATTACTTGTGTCGATATTACTAATGTCTTTTTTGATGCGACAAATAATGTGAAACGAAACATTGAACATTTGACGCACAATTAAAATCGTCGATAATTCTTCGACTAAAAAATTTCTTTGTAATTTCAACGAAAAGTGATTCGCTTGACCGTCATTGCTTAACCAGCGAATTGTATCTTTATTGAGAGATTATGTCGAATAACATTCACAATTGGAATTTGTTCAATGATAAGTTGTCATTGATAACTATAAGCGACGAGTTTGATAGTTATTTTGTGTTACGGGACCATTCGTCTCACAAATCATGAAAAATGAACTTCTTGCAAATATTATGATATCAAACTAATTGATATCCGTTTCAGTATCAAAACCAATAATCAAATTTGCGATTTTTGATTCTCTGACAATAATTTACGTATACTGACAATTATTTCATTCACAAACACAACAGCAACACAATGTGTTTTAAATTATGAGTTTCCACACGAAACACACATTCACAGCAAATATGCAGCAAAATGAACTAATGGTGAATAACTGACTCGTAAACACACTTTAAGAACGCGTTAACACACATTTTATGAACTCAAACAAAATTTGTCAAAACTTTATTAAAATGCAAACAAAGACTAAACTAGAATTTGCGTATAAATTATGCTTCACGATTATAGTTTAAAAATTATTAAGCATAAAAAACTTTGAAATTACGATTGGCAATATTCATTAATGAATAAAAGACATTTACTGCAGTAAAACTGCAAAACTGTTCACATTAATTTTTGAAAATCGAAAGAATTTTTGAAAATGATTATAATTTTACTCCAAAAATATTAGTCTTGATTAAGCGCATAATTCAAGCGCAAAACATTAGTAACGAAAAGACTAGTGATCGACTGAGAAGGTTTGGTTTGGAGTTGACCCGATTTTTGATTAATACTGTCGAACAGTGTTCAAATAATTGGCGAATCCAATGGATGGAAATAAGCAGTTTTCGAACGCGAAGAATCGATGAGAAACGCATCATTGAAATAATCTGACGATGCAAGTCATTTGGTTGCTTCAGTTTTCTTATAAGTGGTCACTGTTGCCGAGTGCAAATTTGGTGTCTACGACAAGAGAATCGGATTCATTAATCACAACTAATTTCTTAACGTTTAGTAACAGTCAATGCATGATGAACGTTTATTTGCAAACATGAGTAAAATAGTACAACAATTGTGACTTGAGAAAGACAGGAAAACAAGCAACGATTAAGGATATGTTTGTTCAACGTCTGCAAACTTCAGCTCACTTACATTTGGAATCGTAGTTGAACCAGTCATTGCAGTAACAGTCAAATGAACTTTTGAAATTATGTCCAAAACTTCACCAGTTAATTTTCCGGCGCCAATTTCACTGTTTCCTTGAGAAACCATTACTATCTTATTACATTGTGCCAGTGGTGCTGCAACTTCAGCGGCGACCTATCAATAAAAATAATTAATCGAGATACTCGTACACAACTCAAACCTTTGGCAGTGTTTCCAAAATCATGTCTATCTTTGCTGCAGATTCATATTCTTTGTACGCATTTGCTTTCTTCGCCATTTGTTCAGCTTCTGCTTTAGCCTTCGCTTCAACAGCAAAAGCTTCGGCTTCGCCTCGTAATCTCAGTGCTTCTCCTTCTGCTTCGGCCTCCATAATAATTTTATTTCTGTGTGCCTCCGCAAGTTTTTCAAGCTTAAACTTCTCAGCTTCCGCTGGACGACGAACTGTTGCTTCTAATTCCTTTTCTCTTCGTTGTATTTCTTGTTCTTGGACTTGAATCTCTTGGGTCCGTTCAATCACTTTTACCTGCATTTGTTCCTCTTTAATTCTCTGTTTTGTTTTCGCTGCTTGTAAATTGTATGCGAGGTCCGACTCTGCTTTTTTAGTAAACACTTCCATATCATACGCAGCCTTTTTCAATTCGAAATCCCGTTGTGCTTTCGCTATTTCAGCGTCGTTCTGGTATCTTGAGGCCATTTTTTCTTCTTCAGCCAGTGCTTCTTTTATCAGTGCATCTCGTCTCGCTTCAGCCTCACCGATTCTAGCATCTCGTTTCACTTCAGATGTTCTAGCTAATCCAAGAGCCTTTAAATATCCTTCCTCGTCACTGATATCTTTAATTGTGTATGATACAACAGTAAAACCCATATCAACGAGATCAGAAGAGGCCACTTCGAATACTTTCTTCGAGAATTTCTTCCTGTTTTTATAGATTTCTTCGACAGTCATTGAAGCCATAATAGCTCTTTGATGGCCTTCTAGAGTTTCTCTTGCCACATTCATTATTTCGTATTCTGTTTTGCCCAAAAACTGTTCACAAGCCGCTCGCAACATATCTGCATTTTGGCCCTGAATTTTAACCTGTGCGATACCGGTCACTGATATCGGTACACCTTGTTGTGTGTAAACTCGTGGACTTTCGATTGTAAGTGTCATAGTGTTCAACGAGATCCTGTCAAAAGAACATCATTCATCAATAAAAGGTTAAGTGTTGATCAGTTTCAACAAAAAATGATCGTTTTGAGCTATTTATCCATTAATAGCTTCTTCGTGAGATTTTGAAAAGAAGGGCAGCAGTCAAATGAATACGTGAAACGTTTCGAAAGAGGCATATTGTAAATAAATAATAAGATTTTTATGGGTTCGTCTACAGGAAAAGTTTCACGTTAACATCGTCATTCATTACGATTCAATCTTCACTTCTAAGACAAAATCAAAACCGAAGGTTGTAATAGGAAAGAGAAAAATCGTTGCATCTCGTTTGACAGGACAGGAAAGTGGGGAATGTGAACCGCCCATTGGACATTGCGGTCTATTAATGCAACACTCACTTTTGAACTTTTTGAATCCACGGCCAAACGAAGACGCGGCCGCCGGGAACCATCAATGGTCGGGAATGGCAGCATCCTTTCGGTAAAAAAGGATGTTAAAAAAGAAAATTAAACATGAAACGTGAAAGCATGAAAGGCGTGAATTTGCAGTCAACGAAGCTGCATTCACTTTTCCTGTTAATATGGAGTAAGACAATAAATACACACCTGAAACTACTAGTGCTTCGTTTGGCCCGCAAGTGACGAAACCCGGCATTTCGCGTTCAAAGAATTGAAAAAATTAAAAACGTAAATCTAAAATATATTTTGACGCTTTTCGTCACAAATGTCTACTCAATGTAATTGGTGTGGCAGCGACGCAGACGCCATCTCTGACGTTTGTAAGTAATTGCTTGTCTGCTCTATTTTTGTTCCCAACGTTTGATTTGTTTGCAAAAGTTTTCACAGAAATTATTTGTAACAAACAACAAAACAGCGAGTACACTATATTTGTCGTTACTATAACATTTTTTATTCGAATATAATTGACCTTTCTATTGTATAATAAATGAAGTATGATTGTGTTATTTATATTCGTTCGATATAAGCGTTCAATGGTTAAACATTTTCTCATCACTTTTTCATTGTAATTCCATTAATTTCTCTTTTTCGCGTGTGTTTTCACTTTACTTATAACTTTTTTTAGAAAAATTTTGAAACTGTTTTTTAAAGTCAACATAATGATAGTTAGCATTCATTTCTCAACAATTCAATTACATTGAAGTTGTACGTAATTGTAAATTTTTGCAAAGTCGATCTTCAAATTTTGGGTTCATACTTTGTTTGTACAAATTAGAAATAGTTGTTTTTGTTTAAATTAACGCTGAAGTTAATATAATCGAAACGTTGTGTTGTTGACAAAACTAAATTTGTAAAATGATAAAAAAAAATCTATTTCGATGTTGAAAAACAAATTTTTATGTGTTTGCTCGTCTTTTCGCAAGCAATTCGTTTAAATAATGGCTGCAATTTCACTTTTATGTGTTCGAACACAAAATTTAATGCTTATTTCAGAATAATGAATTATGAATAGGCAATAGTTTAAATAAGCAACAATTGTTTTCATTAATCTTGTCGATTGTTAAAATTTGCTTCTTCATATTTTATTGAAAACAATTTCATTAAAACCAGGGAAATGCATTCACAATCGTGTTGTTTTCAAATGATGCTTTTTATAATCAAATAATGATTAATGTTTTATTTTGAAACTCATAAAAAGTGAATTTCGAATGAAAGAGATTTTGGAAGAAAAATGTTGTCGCACCAAAAGTGACAGTAATTTTCGTATTTATCATAATTTGTCTCTAAACGTCAAATAAATTCATTTACTTGTCACCTTTGATGCGAACTATTGCGAAGCTAAGCAAAAAGCTAAAAACGGCCAATGATTCGGTTGACAAGTTAAAAGCCGACAAGTCAGTCGTTCTGTTTGCAACGTTTTGCTGAAATCATATTCTATTGAACGCTTTCAGTTCGCTTTCATTTCATTCGTGACTTCATTACAGTTATTACAGTTATTTTGCAACGAAAAACAATAAACATATAAATAGAAATATTGGTTAGCGACAACTACTGTTGTATACGTTAACGAATTAAAGGCAACAGTTTCTTCGATCAAATTTCAATGAAACAGTGATGACGTGATGATGGTAACAGTGCATATAACCAATACTGGTCCTTACATTATATGTCTTCTCTGCTGAACAATTGTCAATAAAATTGTAATCAATATTCTCATGCATTGTTTATTGAAGTTCGAATATTGAAAATGAAATTCATTAGAAATAAATGTGAAAAATTAATGATTATGTTCGCATGACTCTCTTTCAAGAAAACCATATTCAGAAATATCAATACAAATATTTGATCGCTGTTCGAATTCATCGATCAAACGATCACCAGTTGCAGATATTGAATTTTATTGCATATGTATTTCACTTGTGAGAAATTCATTATTGCTCTCAAAATCGATTTTTGTGATAAATGAAGCTTCTCGCAAGTTTACTTGTCAAAAACTTTTGTTTCTAATAATAAGAAATAGAATAACATCATTAAAATATTTACCTTAATGTTTAACAATATCTAGCTAATAATAAACATATAAAAACAATTTTGTAAATGTGAAACACTTGGAAATTTATGTAAATAATGCTGAATTGTTTCTATAGTTTCATACAAAGTGACATTGGGACAAAGAATCACATTCGGTCATTCGATCATAACTGTACATTATTGAATTTAAAATGTAAATGTTATTGCAGAAATTGAACTTGAACATTTTAAAAATTAATATATTGATTGACATGCATTAAAAGAAATGTATATGAAGGTCCATATTTTACAACTTTTGTGTGATATTTTTTGTATTCGAAACTGTTGTTCTTTATCAATTTACGAGAAAAATGTAATAAATAAGTAAAGAGTTATAGTGTGTGTTCAAACGTCAAAAGCGATCCGCAAAATGTTGACCAGAATTGAAAAATGAAAGCAGTTTGTTTTGTTGCACACGTTGAGTTAAATCGTGAACACAGTTTTCGAACAATGTTTGATGGATGCACTGGATTAAGTCTGTAAGCTTCAAAGTGTTCGCCGAAATGGATGCGTTGCATCTGAAACATTGTTTGTTGCTTTACAATAACTAAGTTAATACTGGATCAAAGCTGATTTTTAGCTGCGATCTGAGCAACACATCACGTTTCGGATACTGTTGTGTCATTCTATCACTTTTACAATTTATTGCTTTACATGAATTCTGTTCTTTGTTACATACCAAACAAATTCTGCACAAAACAAAAATGAAATTCTAGTGAAAAGAGTGCACATATTGTTCCGTTTAATTGTGCAAGAAAGAAAACAGTTGTTGACTGTGACTTAACTCTTGTTTTCCAAGTTTGTTTCATTTTCTTGAAGAACACAATCTTGAGTTGTAGTTAATAATGTTTGTTGTTGTTGCAAAAAAGTGTTTAACATGAAAAGCACTCCATCAAAAGCATATAAATCGCTGTTCTCACTTGTTTCTGCGAGATTTGTTATGAAACAAAAGTTATCGATCAAAAATTTGATTAATAAAGTGATCACAAATTAAATTATTCGTGCAACAAAAGTCACTTTTTGAGGCTAAAATTTCAACCATATTTATTCGTGTGAATATTTAACGGTTTACTTGCATTCGTGATTTATGAACATAATTATTCTTAATTTAATAAATATATTCGCACCTAAACGACAGAGTAATGAATGAACACTGTTTTCTCAGTTCATTTTTGAAACAGTAAACTTTAATGAAAAAAAAGCAAAAACTTTTCTCTTTTAATGCAATGTTTTTAGAATAAAAATTGTGTTTTTGACACAAAGAAGAAACATGAAATAATGCGCATTTTAAGTATGATTGAATGTGCTTGACTCGCAATTTTTAATTATAATAATAAGCGAAAAGTTCAAAGATTAATTAAGGTGTTGTTGCATTTGCAGTAAGAACAAGTCGGGTGAGTCGCAGAAGATCGGTAAGGTCCGCAGCGAGATCGATATTGAACGCGATTTACATTCGAAGCAGTAGTTCACTGCGCGTGAATCGACACGAAGAATAAGGGGTTCTCAACGGTAGCGACGAATCGAATTCTAACTTCGCGAATACGTATTGCCTTTTCTATAGTGCCTATGCTAATATATTTTTTATAACAGCCGTCAATAAACGCGAAACTAAATTGAATGAGAATCAATTGATGCGTTCGTAGCTTTGTCTCCGGTAATCAAAAGAAATAGAGTTTTCTTTTCGAGAAACAACTTCAACTAAATCGGTTAAAAGGTAAAAGAACACAACTTTTGAATGGAAGCGAAGCCACAGATGAATGGCCATTCGAAGCCTGTTCGATTCGGCGGAGGTAAGTTCACATTAGTTTCTTCCATGCTTAACAAACTTTTGCAAAACTTTCGATGATTCAATGAATAAGAATGCATCGAAATGTAATGAAATCGCTTTCGCTGTTATGTCAATGTATTGTTCTGTCAATGACTCTGTCTGCGATCACAGCTACTCAGATTATCGTTCAATTGTTTAATGAAAAATTGCGTCTCATTTTTAAGCTCACATTTTTCTTACGCGATTCATTGAAAGGTTGACAGTTGATAGTCGACAGTCGATTTTTATCCTCATTTCAACAACAACAACAATAACAAACAAACAAACCAACCACCATTATTTTCGCTTTGAAAAGTTCAATATCGCAAAACGCTTTGAAAATGAAAGAATTTTTCGGCGATTATTTTTAGTAAATAAACGGTTGCGCGAAATGTGTACATTTGCGATGATGTGCATTAAAAAGTAATTCACTCGCATTCGTTTTGGCATTAGCACACTGTGTGCGAACAGTTAGTTCTTCGCATTCGAATATTGAAATACATTTTTGCGAATTTTAATAATTTGTGTGCCAAAAATGTTGCACACACGAAAAAAGCTGCGATTCATCATTGTGCTCAAACATTAATTATAATGATTAATTACAGCAGTCGTCGTACACTTTTTAAGCTTTTAAAGCAAACATTTGAAAAGTGCTTTTGAAAGAGTCGCTTTGAGGAAAGAAAGAAAAGAAAAAAGACGAGCTTCACTTTTGGCTGCGTTTGTGCACCGAAAAACAAATTGATGCGTTAATTGTATTCATTCTGCTTTTAGAAAATTATCTTTCGTTTCGATTTTTATTTAATGCAGCAAAGCATATAAATAAATATGTTTATAATGTTCATTTACTACTCGTTTCGCAGCGAATAATCTTTATATTTTTAAATGCAAAACTGTGTTCATTCGTACGCACACGGAGAAGTTTGTTTCACTGACCTTTCAGTGAACTGCAAATGCTGTGTAAAATTAATCGTTTTAATTATGCGCCGTAATTAGTAATTACAATAAAGTTAAACATTTAATGACGTTATTCAAACACACTCCGAAACCGAATAAAAAAGTTAGGTTAAACAGTATGTTAAGCAAACAACATTCAGTAATTCTTTTGTTTCTTAGAAACAGCAAAAGCAGTATTGAAATGAAGTTGAAGGCAACTTTTTACATGTGTACTTAATTGATGAAACTTAAGGCTGAGCACTCAATAATTCACTTTCGTTTGGAAACAAAAAATATGCGAAACGATGCATCGTTGAAACGACGACGAAACGATTATACTTTTTGCTCATGTTTCATTTTGTTGGGAAAACATTTGCCGTGTAAAGCATACATACATACATTTTCCCTTTCACAGACAAGCAAACGTTTTCTGTTACAAAGGAATTCTGCGGAAAAAGCAGGCAACCTTTGATTTATTGTGCATTCGAATGAAATTCATTTCATTTTGAATGCGAAACTCGCGAGAAACACACAATTTATTAGAATTTACGAGTTGCGAGATGAATAAGTTGCGATTGTGATCGCAACACTTTAAATTATTGGCTAACATTACTCAAAAAGTGATTACATAACGTGATTAATTCTGTGTTCGAGACTAAAAAATAAAGAACTTAATTCTCAGTGCGCTTCCGTTTGAAAACATGAGTTACTTAAACTGTCAACTCTTCGCTGTGTACTGCTTTGCGAAACACAACACATTGTTTTCTTTCTTATTTCGCGTTGTGTTCACTTCTTTGCTGCGCAATTAAACGAACACTGAAATGTGTTTTAAGTATCAAACATGTCACTCTTATTTTTGCTTCTTTGCTTACAACACTTAACTAACTTTTCACGCAATTTCATCACTTTTAAAAGTTCACAAATTCAATGAAACTTTGTTCACATCTTGTGATCAATTTTTTCTCTAAAATGTGAAATTACAAATTGAAAAATTGAACAATTGTATTACCAAGTTATTAATGTTGTGAAATAACAAATGTAGCAAAACTCGATAAATTCGTTTTCACAACAGTTTTACATTCATATCGATTGCGAGTCGCATTTTCCATAATTTTATTAATGAATTCATTGATGAATGGTGCAATTTACATTTTTCTCTTTTGGTAACATTTTGTTAGAAACAAAAGATTCGAAAAAAGAGAAAGCAAAATTACGTACGATTCGTTGCACTGCAACACTTATCTTAAAATTCGATACATTTTCATTACTAAAAAGGGTTGAAATGCAACAATGTGCACAATGGTATCATAAATTTGCATCGTTGATGGAATTACTTTTTGTGTACAAAACAATGTTTGACTTTTGCATCGTTCAAATATTCGTTGAAATGGAAGACGAAAAATAAACAAAAATGCACAATAAATGTTTACATTGCATATTTTCAGTATAATGAAAATGATTTAAAAACGTTGCATTCGGTAACCAAAGCTACAAATCGTATGTTTATGTTTCCTTCTGGGCAACTAACAGACCATCAAAATAACTTTGTTTCAATTGTTTCCTTGTGTCGAATAACGATAAACGTCAAACGTACTATTTGTTATTATTTTGCAAAATGTTATATCACTTTATTTATGTATACACCGTTTCAAAGCTTTAATGCTACTAATTAATATTTGCAGACATCACAATTGAGTGAACAGTACTCTATTAAATGGTAACTGTTGTAAACATTCTCTTTCATGTTTCATCTGAATTGCGGACGCAATTCACTTTAATTTTCATCTCATTTCTCGTTAATTTCCTTTTGATTAACGCATCAATAAACAATTGCACAGTAATTGCAATGTTCACATGCATTCAAGCAAAATGAATGATTTCATATTTTCATCACAAAAGTGTGTTTCACCACAAAAGTACGTGAACGACGACATTTGTCGCATTGAAAAAGCAACAAATTTTGGTCCAATAGTCGAATGTTATAATTAACGTTCATTGATGAATAACGTATCTTAATTACAGTTTAGTTCATATTCCACGAAACACATTCAATATTAAAGAATAATTTGCGAATGGTATTTAAATATGCCATGAATTAATAATTACTGTGTTCGGTTGTGATGTGAACTCGATAAGCAAGCGAAGACGTGATTCGCGAACGCATCAATCAACACTTGCACACGTCTCGCTTTTTCGAGTTAAGAAAGTCGCCTTAAATTAAGCAAATTTAAAACAAGATGCTTAATTAAGCACTAGCACTCACTGAGTTCACATTTCACTTTGAAATTACTTTTTTTGCAACCAAATGATCATTCTGTTGCATTCCAGTTCCACTTTTCGTTCATATTTTATGTGAAACACATTATAATTAACGCCAAATTAACGATCGTTTCGCAAATAGTGACTTAAATGACTTTCAAATGCGCTTTATTGCCGAAAATTTTGTTTGAAAAATTATGAAAATGAAGAATAAGAAGTTTGTGTTCAATTTGGTGTGAAAGTCAACAGAAGCATAAACAAACACAAATATCATTTTTCTTGAAAAAAAAGAAAAAACAAAATTGAAAAACTATCAATTTTGCTCAACGCAAAATACGATACTTGCGAAGATTAGCAAAGAAACTTTATACCAATAATTGTGCAAACAAACTTCGATGTTTTTTTTCATTCGAACTTCAACTTTTGTTGCACCATTCGTTGCAAGTTGCAACGAACTTGCAAAATTCAATTTCATTTCATTATCTACAATTTATTGCACTATTTCACTCAAGTAATTGCATTTAATAATGAAAATGATTTTTTAATACGTCAATAAAGTGAATGGCATTGCGTGTGGACGTTAGCCATCTAGTCGTGTCTGACTGACAAACTTGCATCTCTGGACAGTGACTGCACGCAATCGATTAAGAAAAGTCACAATTAAGTTTTACCACGAATTACAAATACTATATTTCCGTTATTATAAAAATAATTACATTATAGTCTCATTAAAGGTGTACGAATTTCGTAATTAATTTCAATTTTAGCATTATACTAATAAGCTGGAATTGAGCGAATTGCGGTTTAACAATAGCGCTGCAAATAATCATGTTGCAATTAACATTATCGACGTGCTTTTCCGAAGATAGCAAAAATTCGCTTTAATTAACGATATTTAATAAGCTCTATAATGTAACCGTTGCGACAACTAAAGTCAATAGAAAGTAACTTAAAAATGTCGCGAAGCGTGCTCTATTCAATGATTCATTATGCTTTTCAATGCATTTATCACCAAATGTCACGAATTCAACAAAAATTTCAAAGTTTTTATTGCATTCAAACATCAAACGTGATCAATTATTCTCGCAGTTTGTGTGAATTGTGGCAAATAAAGTCGAATTGTTTGCGCAATATCCAAAAAACAGTGAACTCTTTCTGATCATTAATTTAATTGTAATGCTTTTAAAACCTCCAATATACTTTCAACGGTTTATCACACATATTTTAAAGTTCTGTTTAATTGCTCTTATCGAGGCACACTTTCACACGGAATAATAGTTTTACGTTTCTATTGAATAACCAGATGATTATCCCAATGTACTATCGTCCAGAATAACAGTTGGGATTTGATTCTCATTTCAATGCAATTGCTTTGAGTAACCATGGAAACACATACTGTTTTTCTGGACTTAACTTTACATTGCATTGAGTTGATAATCAACTTTCAACCATTATAATGGTTTCAATTGTGTGAAAAGTTTGCATGCTTTTTTAATACCCACAATACATGATTTAAAAATAAATGCATATTTTTTAAAAGTTTACATTAAAATCAAAACATTTGTTAATCAATGTAATTCACGTTGAAACCTGTTATAATAGTTCTCAAATGTGACATGTATGTAGTTGGACAAAACGATACATGTAATTTTCGAAACACATTTGCGTTATTTAAAAAAATCAGGTTACAGAGAACTTACTGTTGACAACATTTGAAAAAGTTTTTATACGATAAATTTCACATTTATATTCATTAAAACGCAACATGTCTGGAAATATGAATCTTTGAAAAAGAGTTGTTTATGCATATTAAGTATTGATTTTTTCACAAAGAATCGAATGTTGTGTATGTATATCGTGAATGGTAAACATTTCGTTCCTTTCTCAAATTCGAACTGCTTGCAAAAATGTAATTTATGCCTTTAGGATGGTAAACATCATAAATAAAACATCGTTCATGATTTGCGTGATAATGAATAAAGATAATTAATTTCATGCAATTAACTAAGTATTTATTACTATGTATATTGCTGTATGCTGTTTATCGAAAATGAAAATGAGTCTCCTCATGCTAAGTTTAGTACCGTTGCTAAGCAAGACAACTTTTGACAATCAAAAGATTAACGTTCTTTCACGTGTTTCTTAAGGCTCTTAGCAAAGCTAAGAATAAGTGTTACACAGGTAAAAGGGTTAAAAGCATTTACTTGTACACGACATGTACACTTCAACCACGGTTACTGATCTTTGTCCATTTCTTCTTCGCATTTCACAAACATTGCAATTGGAATACAAATACATTGGAATACTTTGAAAGAGAAGAAGAAAGAAACTGTTTTCGCAGTTTTCTTTTGCTTTCATTTCTCGAATTTTGTTTTCTCGAATTTGAGCCAAGTTTGTAATTATCTTGAACACTATAATAAGTCAGACAATTTGGTGAACAATTCTTATATTTATAATGCAATCATAATGAATTGAATTTAATAATGACTTCAGCTGAAATAAGTATTGCTTAATCTTTTCTGATAAATGCTTGATAATTTGATGAGATAAACAATAATGGATGTTTCTCAAGAAAACAGTCTTCGAATTGAAGACAAACAAACAGAAAAACATGTTCAAAATTCAATTAAGAAATCAGATTCACATTTATGCGTAATTATTTTCCATTAATTCGTAGTTACAAATGAAACCAATGAAAAACATTCAAATTAATTATTCATTGCAGTTGTTGCATTTTCATTAACTTTCGTTTGCGACACAAACGCAGATAAAAGTGAAACTGGCAAAAAAATCTGTAACAGATAACCGAACAGAGAAATGTGCACATGTTTCTTTAGATATTTATCGATTAAATAAAATTTGAATGAATTTGCAATTAATAATTAGTTAACAAAGTTCAATGAATAAGATAAACTGCATTAATCGAGTGCAACAACGCGACAATACTTATTTGAGTTTTAAAAATTTGATTTTTTCCTTTCGAAAAGTGTGCGGAACTTTTAAACTATTTTAAGTACTGTTTCAAAGAAATGTTCAAATTAGCAATCTCTATCACATCAACAAAATATTGATGTCAATCATGATTGAGAGTTGTTCACAGTCACTCAAGATCACTATTTAAAATATGCATTGCATTAATTACAAAAAGTGAGTTACTATCCCTCACTCACTGTTTCTTATCCCATGGAATTAACCCTTATTAACTCTCACTGTTAAAATTAATCAAGTGCTTGCAGTCACTCACTATCACTAAGTTAGTAGTAAGTCACCATTCACTCACTCACTGATACTCACTCTCATGATTGACGCCTTTACACCAAAGCTTCTTTGATTGCTAGATAACGGTATGGTTAACATTTTCCAGAAACGTGTGTTACATGAAACAATTCGAAAGATTGGATCAAATTTTGTTATTTTCACTTGTTTGTGTAATTACTGTCGATCCTACTTACAACTAACTCACAGTCCAACTTATTCAAGTGTTACTTTCACTTCGTT
>NCKV01000698.1:0-14552 GCA_003675905.2 Leptotrombidium deliense
GTGTCAAAAGTCGAACCCAGATATTCCTTGGCTCAATAAACACGAAATTTGTCCCGATCCTCAAGTTTTGGATTTCAGTCCGAAGTCTGGTCCATGGGAGGGAGGAACAAATATTACAATAGCAGGTATTAATTTGGGCCGTAATTTTGAAGACATTGCCTCCGGCGTTCACATTGAACATGTACAACATGGCATCACAGTAGGTCTCGTTAATTGCATTCCTTTTCGCGAGCTCTACGAGAAAAATTCAAAAATCACCTGTCAAGTATTGAACCGAAATATAACAAGTAGTGGACCTGTTATCGGTACTGTAAGTGGACCTGTTACCGTAAAAGTAGCTAATTTATACACAGCTAAATCGAAACAAGAGTATGAATTTGTGAATCCGCGTATTACATCACTTTACCCTGGAAAAGGTCCCATTTCTGGAGGTACAAGATTGAGTATTTGGGGTCTTTTTATCGACGCCGGTTCTCGAGTTGAAGTACATTTAGGAAAATCTAAGTGCGAAGTTGTCTTTAGAGGAGCAAATCGTATGGATTGTATAACGAATGCACGACATAAGCTTGGTGAAGAGTTAGTCACTGTCAGATTCGACAATGGTGTACGTGTTTTTGAAGATTATACATACTTGTACGTCGAAGATCCACGAATAACAACAGTTGAGTCTGGGTCAACTGGGCCAAAGGGAGTCGCGAAAGGAATTCCTAACGGAGGAATCAGTGTGTCTGTGAAAGGTTATCATTTAAATTCAATCCAAGCTCCCTTAATCTATGTGGAAGTGGATGGAATGAAATACAACAATACTTGTGTTGTTGAGTCTGCTGTTGAAATGAAGTGCAAAAGCCCACGAGTTCCGTTGGATAAACTGGACTTTTCGAAGAGTGAAAAGGAAGAAGCACCTCTGGAATTGGATTTTGGATTTATAATGGATAACGTTAAGTCAGTGATGGATTTAAGCAAAAGATCGCATAATCCTTTTCCAAAGTTTTTAATGTTTAAAAACCCGGAATATTATCAATTCAGTGAACCGGAACATATTAAGTATTACAAATCAGATTATCTAACAATTAACGTAAGTATTTAACGTTTGATGAAACATTGAGTGAATTCTGTGTGACGATAGGGCGTTAACCTGGATCGTGCTTCACAAGAGGCAGATGTGATCGTCAGAATTGGTAACGGCCTTTGCAACGTGACATCGCTATCTCGTTCACAACTAACGTGTCGTCCACCAACAACTCAGCCCTATGCAGTACGCAGCGATGGAAGTTTTGATCACCACAAAATTCCAGATGTGGTTGTCGTTGTTGGTGAATCTCTAAATTTCACAATTGGCAGTCTAAGTTATGAATTACCACCTCCACCCCAACCACCTCTGCCAAAGCCTCTTCTGATAGCTGCTGTGGTCGGCAGCTGTTTGCTAATCGTCGTTGTGATCATTATTCTGATCGCTTATCGCAGAAAGTCGACCGAAAGCAGTCGAGTGTTGAAAACAATGCAAGAACAAATGGATGTGCTTGAATTGCGTGTTGCTAGCGAATGTAAAGAAGCTTTCGCCGAATTGCAAACAGAAATGACAGATCTCACTGGCGAAATGACTGCGGGAGGAATTCCATTCCATGAGTACAAAATACACGCCGTCAAAGTTTTATTCTCGAACAAAGATGATTACTCAGTATTGATGGACATTCCTATGGAACAGACGAAGCAACAAGGCTTACTAGCTTTCGGGCAGCTTATCATGAACAAAACTTTTCTGCTGCTATTCGTTCGCACCTTAGAATCAAATCGATTCTTTTCAATGAAAGAGCGTGTTAACGTCGCAGCTTTAATTATGGTCACTTTACAAGGAAAGATGGAATACTGCACAGATATTCTTAAAACATTACTAGCAGATCTCATTGAAAAATGTATGGAAGGTAAATCTCATCCAAAACTGTTACTGCGAAGAAATGAATCTGTCGCTGAGAAAATGTTATCATCATGGTTCGCTTTCCTTCTCCATAAGTTCCTCAAAGAATGTGCGGGCGAACCTTTGTATCTACTTTACCGCGCAATTAAACAACAAGTCGATAAAGGGCCTGTGGACTCAATCACAGGCGAAGCAAGATACTCACTCTCAGAAGAGAAGCTAATTAGACAGCAAATTGAGTTTAGACCACTCACCGTTTACGTGTCTATGTCACCTCAGACTGCGTATGTTTCTGGTCTGGATCCAATGCTGCAGTGTGAGAACACCGAAACGCCTGTGAAAGTGATCGACTGCGACACAATTTCACAAGTGAAAGAGAAAGCATTGGATGCTATATATCGCAATATTTCATTCTCTCAACGACCACTGAAAGACGATTTAGACCTTGAGTGGCGTACTGGTCAATCAGGCCGAATAATTCTGTCGGACGAAGACGCGACCAGTAGAGTCGATGGAGATTGGAAGCGCCTCAATACTTTAGCTCACTACAAAGTGCAGGATGGAGCTTCATTAACTCTAGTGCCTAAACAAAGTTCGGTGTACAACATTTCCATCATTTCTGAAAAAATGGACAAATCGCATAAATATGAAACACTTAACTTCGGTTTCAACAAAACATCATCACCGCCGTTGAGCCGAGCAACATCACCTTTAAATCACGATATGGATAATGGTTACAAGTTCTGGCATCTGGTCAAACATCACGACGGTGAACCTAATAAAGAAGGCGATCGTGGCAACAAAATGGTGAGCGAAATATATTTGACCAGACTGTTAGCCACAAAAGGAACCCTGCAGAAGTTTGTCGACGATTTATTCGAGACAATATTCTCTATTCAACACCGCGGTTCAGCACTTCCTTTGGCCATCAAATATATGTTCGATTTTCTGGACGATCAGGCGCTCACTCACGGAATTGCTGATTCCGAAACCGTGCACACCTGGAAGTCTAATAGCCTTCCGTTAAGATTTTGGGTCAATTTAATAAAGAACCCTAATTTCGTGTTTGACATTCACAAATCAAACATCGTCGACTCATGCTTATCAGTGGTAGCGCAGACATTTATGGATGCGTGCTCAAAGAGTGATCATCGTTTGGGCAAAGATTCTCCAAGCAGTAAACTATTATACGCGAAAGACATTCCTATTTACAAGGATTGGGTTGAACGTTATTACCGTGATATACAAACAATGCCTGCGATCAGCGATCAGGATATGAACGCAATGCTTGCTGAGGAGTCGAGGGTAAGAACAAATATCGTATGTCAATTCAGCTAATTTCTTGTTTTTCCGTAGCAACACGCGTATGAATTCAACACATTAGTCGCATTAAATGAACTATACGCGTACGCAGCGAAATATCATGAGGAGGTAAACACTATATCCTGTGCGATATTGAGCCCCACATTCAATTTATTCATGTTTGCAGTTAATACGAGCTTTGGATGAAGATGAGTTCTCGCAGAAAAATAATTTGGCATATAAGTTCGACCAAGTGACCGCTGCCATGTCTGGCCAGTTGGACGCATAAAGTGCACTCATTCGTTTTCATCGATAAATCAACGCGAACAGCAGCAAATCTCGCCTGACGCTGCAACTCAATTGATCAATTGTGTGATGTTTTAGTGCTGTAATTGCAAAGCTTGTGTATATATATGACGTGTGAAGTTCAAAAGCATAGTTGTGGTCAGCATTCACAAACCGAAAACCAAGTGCCATCGATTTGTAATTCATAATATCATGGATTGGAAGCAGTATTGTGTCGCCAGTGTAACGACGGAGTGCCTCTGTTCAACGTTTAATGCGGTGCAATTCTTTTTGTATTTTTATTACGCGAAGACGACTGGTGCTTTACCTGATGTCTGATGTTAACGACTCTTCTCTTCGCGAAGTATTTTCGTGTCGACACGAAGAGCATAAAGCGAGGAGGTGCTTGTCGGCTACTATTCCATCGTTTTTATCATTGATTTAGTGTATTATAAAGCATTTCTTCTTCCTTTTAAATCGTTTCGATTGAAGTCTTCAATTTTGTTTTTATATTGACTTGTTTTTCACATCAACGACCAACGAGCCCTAAAAGTGGCAGATTTTAAACATTGTTTACTATTATTGTCTTCCAAGTATAATTAGTTTTTTCATTGTAGCTGTAGATTATTAGACAAGAAAAGTGACTTAAATGTTGGTCACAAGTCATAAGCATACAAATGCAGAACCAATTTGCATATTTGTACATATTGACCGTAAAACTGGAATGAAATTGTGTTCTCGATAATAGCTTTAAAAAAAGAAACACAGCATTTTTTCAGCTTTCGAAATGCGACTGTGAGTCGAAAGTAAAGCGAAGTGGAGACGAAATTTGATTACGAAAGCGCACGTCTCCGGCAAACAAACAAACTGGCATCAATTATACCGATCATCACACCGTGTACAAAGTTTATTTCTTAATTCGATACTGTGTTTTTGTGTGTAACTTTTTCACGAAAGAAAAACACCGCATTTATATACTCGTGTTATTTAATCGGTTAAAAAAGAAGTAAAAAAGTGAAAAAAGCAAAAGTGTAATATTTAAAATATTGAATATTGAATAAACAAATTTTATACGTGTCAACAAAAGATATCATTTTATGATTGCATCATTTTGTTGCTTTTTCCGATTGAATCGCTGCTGCGAACGCAGTAATTGCGGTGATTTGTTGCGAAGGCGTTGGCCACTATTTTATTTACTGCATTAGATTAGCGACGATTTTCTCTGATTTTATACTCGAATTCTGCATAAATACACACCGAAAAAAACGGAACGTTTAACTCAGTTATGAACATTAATGAAGCCACATTTAAGGTCCGCTGCGTTCGCAACGTTTTGCGATCGCAATTTAAAGTTCTAAAAAAAAGCAGGTCAGCCATTCGTACCACTCCACCACTTCTGGTGAACGCTTTCTACTCGCGGTGAAATCCAAAAACTTCTGTTTCACTATAAAGTGCCCACCTCAAAATTGAGCTCACTTCAAGCGTACATTACTAACCAAAACAATTTGAAGCTGAGCTTTAGTTTTACTTTGACACTTACAATCGTTGTTACATAGTAAAGTTCGGCAATCAGCGATGAAAACAAATGTGAAATTTCTGTTGTTTGCGATATTCGCCTGCATTTACTCGCAAATCGCAGCCGATCGCGAAGAACCGTTGATTGCGAATCGTAAGTACAAACCATGGAGCGAAGAAGTAAAATCGGCGTCCGAAAGCAAAGTCATTATGGAACCGATAACGAGTAGCAATGAGAAGGCGCCTCGTTTTTCGATCGGTTTGGGCACATTGTCTCCGTCTTACTCGCAAAAGTTTGGAACTGACGGCAAAACGAGACTCGACTTCAATCACGAAAACAATGGTTACTCGTACTCGCTGAGTAACATGCAACATCCGACTGGTGCTTCGGCCACCACTCAAACACAAACTACCGCAAAGGTAAGTTCGCTAATTAACGAGGAAACAGTAATTACAACATTTGTTTGCCAACGCGAAGATTAATTGAAAAGAGTGCAACGAATAAGTTATTAACTGAGCGTGTTATGTTCAAACAAATGATTACTTGTTCTCGTGAATTGTTCAAATTTCGGGTGACGATTAGTAAAACAAATGAGCGCTGATATTAATGTTAATTGATGTTATCCGTCAAAATAATTCTTTTCGTGCGTCCATCAAATGTTCGCTGCTTTCAACAAACGAACAACGTAAATGTATTGCCGAAACAGAAACAGAAAGAGAAACATTGAACCAACACCAACACTACTCTATCATGTACATGTACATACATGTACACATTGCTCATTGAATGGCAACAAAAATCGCTTCCGAGTTGCAAACACTTCAAGCAACCAAAACACGGCACTCAACGCTCACTTTTCGCCTTATTTCACGCATTCATCTTTTAATCAATGAATGCTTTTTGAATTTTAAAATTTTAAAAAATGTGAAAGTGAAAATTGAAAAGCGATCGTTTTTCATTTTTTTCATAACAAATTACTTTAAATTACTGAACAAACATAATTTATTATTATTCATGTCTAATTTGCGGCTTATGGCACACTAATTTCGTAATGTTTACTTTCCATTCACTTCACTTTCTTTTCGGTTATTATTTGTAAAAAAAGGTAATAGAAAACGTAACAGTTCATTAGCTGAAAGCTATTTATCTTTCACCGTTGCATTCGTGCCACTACTGTTTCGCAGAAGAAGAGAAGAATACAAAAAAGGCAAATTAAATAACAGTGTGTCAATAAAAGCGTAGCAATGTTACTGAACGACTAATTTATTTGCACACAACTGTATAATCATTTTTCAATTATTGCTCTCAATTTGCTTGCTTGCACTTTCAATGCACGCCATTATAAATGGTCAAAGTGCTTTTCATTGTAAACTTTCTCGTCTATGTCTACCAAAGCATTATACACTTAATCCGCTGTTTGCCAGCAGTTATTCAATGTTCTCAACGATTACTTCCTTTCAACTGTTGTCACATAAAGAAGCGAGACATAAATAAGTGTCCGCTGTCTCTTTCCTAGCACAATAGAAGCCATTCTTTAATTTGAAGTGTTGAAGCTGTTTCTATGTTTGCAAAGAAAACGTTTTTCTATTCTATTCACGAATAATAACTTTATTTATTGCATCGAAATAACCATAATTAACACTGTAAAGTTATAAATGCTCGGCACGCAAACTGACTGTAAACTTTGTGCAATTCTAGGATTCGGATCGATCAGACAATAGAGCATACAATCCTGGCCATTACTATCAGGTAAACAGTGTATAGTGTCAATTCGCATGCTAGTAATGCAATAATGTAATCGATAGCCTGGTCAGCCTCAGTTTGCGATTTACCAGAAGCAAGGACCAGCGAGCAATACTCCGACACCGTTTTTCAGTCAAGTTCCAGTCGTGTATGGCAATGCACCCAGCGGTCAGTACCCGTTGCACCCTTTAGCCTCGGGAGTGACATACAACAACGTACCGCCGTTCTATCAGAGCACTCATTACCAAAATAACGATAATAATCAAAATAACGACAAGCATCAGTCAAGTAACAGTGACATCAAAAGTAGTGCACAACAACAGAGCTCGACGAGCACTCAACCCAACAATGTAGGACAGAATGGTGTGGGTTATGGCCAACAAGGATACGGCTATCCTCCAATGCTCCCAGTACTCGAAGAGTACCTCAGAAGTTATCAAATGCTGCAGCAGGCGGCCAATCTCAATCCGACAGCCGTGTCGCCGTTTTCGGGTCAACAACCGTTCGGTCAACAATCGCAAATGAACAATAATTACGGGTACAATCCGTACGCCGCGTACAACGGCGGATTCGGCTACAACGGAGCAATGTCAGCAGCTGCGAGTAATCCCATTCTCAGTTTATTAGCACTTACCGCGTCTCCTCAATCCGGATATGGATCAATGGGAGGAATGTCTGGTGCTGGAGGATATTCTGGCTTTCCTTTCGGAAAGTAAGTTCGGTACATAATCAACATTTCGTTGAGTCGTCACTGGTCACCAGAAATCGATCGTGTCACCCACTGTTCATCACTGTTATTTAATGCGACAAACAATTTTAAAGCCAGAAATGAAATATGTTTCACAATGTATCGTTAAATTAAATGCTATATTTTTAAAAAAACGTTGAAATTTAAACATTGAAATTTACTGCTGTTATATAACGCAACTGGCAATACGCACGTTTTTCACATTGTTATTACTCATCGAAAGATAAATCACGGTTTAACAGTTTCGTGAATGAAATGCAGTTGAATGCTGAAAACGATCGAAGCGAAAGCGCGCTTTCATATCGTGTTTCATGTTATTTCATGTGCGTTTACATCATTTCAGTTGAGTTTGCTTTGCTGCGAAGAGATTAAATTCAACTCAAACTGTGTGTGTTTGTTTGTTTGTGTTTCTTTAAAATGAAACGAAGAGAATGAAAAAGTTATGGAAAGAGAAACACAAAATCACAGCAACAGCAGTCGAGTGAAGATACGTAAACAATAGCGAAGTCGACTTCAATTAAACAATCGCAATTATACATTCAAAAGTGTACATTAATTTCAAGGCTTTGCGTAATGTTTGCCGTAATTAAATTAAATTGCGTAAAAATTATAAACAAAATAATGTCTCGAATATTAATTGCGATGCAAATTACGATCTGCTAAATGTGAACAATGAACAGGAAAGTAAGAGAAACAAATGACAAACAATTCGTCATACTGAAATGTGAAAGTTGCTTTAAAATTGAAATGCAAACGCATGCAATGATTGAATAAGAAGTAATAATTATTTCTTTTCGCAAATTGCATGAAAAATGCGAACGGAAACGCAATACTTACATAATAATCGCAGTAATAATCATTTCGCCTGTAGCCATCGACAATCTCATTGTCTTCAATAGTTTTCAGTTACGAATTGATTCTTCTGCAAAAATGAAATGAAATGAATGCAATATTTAATTTCACGAATCGCATTTCTAATTCGCATTTGCTTACAGCTACAATTTTCGTCAAATCGTTACTTGAATTATCAAAAGTCATGCAAAAAAATTTCCGGAATTAGATTACAATTATCCAATGAGTAATTAAAATTTCATTTCACTTTTCAATTTTTACACACATGATGTAAAAATATTTGTTTTTTATGTCGAATTTATATTTTATTGTATTTCAAATTTGTATGTATGCAATTAAAACATGATTAAGGTACAAAACTAGAACGATTTTCGATTTATAAAAAAGCTTTTTTAATACATATTAATATAAAATAGTCTCTCTAATTGCTTATTTCCTGATATGACCGCCGTAACCGTAGCCGTGGGGCGCGAAGGCGGCTTTATCTGCATATCCGTAGCCTCCGTAACCGTCTAAGTCACCGTAAGCTCCGTGTCCTCCATAACCTCCTCCATAGTCATCGAATCCATGACCACCATATCCGTGGCCAGCTAATCCATGTCCTCCATATCCATGGCCAGCTAATCCGTGTCCTCCATATCCGTGGCCAACTAATCCATGTCCTCCATATCCGTGTGTACCGATTGGAGTGGCAACTACCGGTGGTCCTGGAGCGACAGCAACGGGGGTGGAAACGGTTTTCGCGTATGTGCTGATTGATCCTGCCGTATGTAGTGGAACAGCGATCGGAGCTGCGATTTTAGCAACGGGAGCGGCAATAGCTGCTCCGTAACCAGCACCGTAACCTCCGTGAAGAGGAGCGGCAATTGGAGCAGCTATTACTGGTGCGGCGATGGCGGGTGCGGCTGCGATAACTTTATGAGCAACTGCGATCGGTGCCTTGTTCAGCGAAACTGCTGCGGGATCTCTTGGTTCAACTCCGGGTTCGTTCGATTTGATATTCGCTCTGAAACCGAAGTCGTCCGCAATGTATTCGACAACTCGGAAACGACCGTCAATATCCTGCAAGCCATAAGATCCGACTTTGTTGCCCCATTTATCACCTTTTTCTCTACGGAAAGTACCTCCGGTGGCATGCTTTTCGTCGTATCCGAACTCGTAATTTCCGATATTCTGTCAACAGGCGGCCTGTCAGCTGCCGTTCGAAATGACTTAATAAAAGTACTTACGTCTTGACTCCTAAATTGCGAGGATGCACCGGTATTCACAATCGCGGCGTGAGGTGCGTATCCTGCGGATGCGATCGCGGTTAATGCCAATAATATTAAACACTAGAATGAAAATAAATTTACATCACTTCGATACAATAACAAAAAACATTTTATAACGTACTTTCATTGTGAAATGAAAATGATATAAAAAGTGAAATTTGACTGTTCTGATCGACTTTGGTAAGAAGTGATAAACAGAGAAACTTTTTGATCGCCTTTTATATGCAATCATGGGAAGAAGTCGACGAATGGCCTTTAATGACGTTTGCGGGACTTGAAAACTATAGGGACGCACCTCAACGTAACCTTTCAATTCGCCAATTCGCAGGCTGTCGTTTGAGACCAGCGAAAGTGATGTGATGACCATGTTCCCAATTTCCCGATTCTTTAGCTGCGCCATCACCACACCCAACGCACATTTGCAAGTACTCCTTTTCAGTTGCAGCAGTTTTCGGTGAAAGTAACACCGACTTTCTATTCGTATAACAAACGCCCTTTTAAACTATAAATTTGATAACTTCGGCTTTCTCTTTAAAACGCATATTTCAATTTTCATTTTTTAAAATCATTGAAGGATAATTGTGTTGTGTTATGTTCTCTTATCTATTATCTAATATTATTCTCTGCTCCTTATTTTCGGTTTGTTTTCACTTGGCTGGTCGCAATGTAATCGGCAATCGAAGTGCACTTCACGCCAAATTCAGTTAGAGTTACTCTTCATCTCAATCTTCGCCACTCAACGATTTTGCTTCATTCGTTTTGCTTCTATTCTCTTCACTCCTTCTCTTCTTTCCGATTTCTTCGCTAAGCAATCAATTGTTGCAAATACATAAGCTGTTCACACAACATTCAATTAATTAATGTCGGATTAATAAACCGCACCTTTGAGCTCTAAATTCCTAAGATATCGAAATGTACAAAACTGTACATAACGTACAAAAATTATCAATTATTATATCCTTGAACTGTTCACTCAAAGTAATGTGTGAAAGTTCGCACAACAACAATCACACTGATTTCACTTTGTCGTAAACAATGTGACCATTTCGAGAGAGGAAAATACAAAGTGTACTTAATTGCCGATAAACAGATAATGCGGATCAAAATCATTTGCATTCATCATTATTCTTTCGATTCGCAAGCAAACTTTAGAACCAAAAAATTACTTGTCAATTGAATTGTGTGGGCTTCGAGCAACGAAGAGATTATTTTTACCAAAAAAAGTATTCGCAAAGTAAATGAATATTAATGCAATCACATTGTAAAACTGTGCAATTGCATTCTTTTGTTGTGCTCCATTTTTACGAAGTTGTTCATTTCGAAATGCGGAAGCATTAGAACATTAGAAAACAATGGACTCGGTTAAAAAAGAATTTGCTTAAAAGCGAATTTACAAATGTGCATTCAATATTTGCATGAGCGTTGAAAACAAGCGAATGTGGAGTAAACATTGATTTAAACATCACAACAATTTGTAACAAGCTCTCCAAAGTGTTAACAGTACTTATCACCGCAGGCAGTGATGGTTAACGGATTTCGTTTCATCGCAATTAGCAAGTAAAGAGCTACTGCACTTCGAATACAGCTTCGGAGAAAATGTTGCTTCAATCGGTATCACTTTTCAAGGCGCATTACATCGATTTCGCACGGCGATCGAAGTTTAACATCGCAGCTATCGCTGTACATGTATGTGCTGTATATTCAATAAAAGATCACATCACTTTCGATAATGATTTACGTA
The DNA here is from genome assembly GCA_003675905.2 of Leptotrombidium deliense. Lineage (NCBI taxonomy): Eukaryota > Metazoa > Arthropoda > Arachnida > Trombidiformes > Trombiculidae > Leptotrombidium > Leptotrombidium deliense. The sequence goes on from NCKV01000698.1 coordinate 11,374, forward strand.
ACTTTAGGACTCAACTCAATTTCGAGATTAAATCAAAAAGTAAAAGAGAGCGTTACGAAAACACGCAGTAATTGCAATATATATTGACATTGCGTTATGCAACCGTTTCTTTCAATTCAATTTTCTTCAATTGATTTCAACGTGTTATTGAATATTGTAATTCTTTAATCGATAAATAATTGTAAAATTGGTCTCTAAATGAAGTGAACGAAGTGAATATTGCAATTTCGTGATTTTCGCAACCTATGAGTAGCCGCTCCTTACACCAGTTTTGTGTACGCATTTTGCTTTTCAGTTGTAAATATTTAATGTTTTTAAATTTGAAACAAGAAAATACGAAACACACTTTTCATAAAGCAACACACATTTATAAGAGAGTGTTGATATAAGTATTTAAGTGCTGTTAATACTTTGATGAATGAAAGACACAAGAAATCCATTAATAAATAGTGTAAACAAACATACACACACACATACATAAATCGATTGCATCATTCACATTCACTTTCACTGTTTGCTTTTTAAAAGTATATTTGAACGTTTCAAATTGTCTGCACGATTAATTGCTAAACGAATTAATTACGAAACGAAATTACGCAACTTTCATCAATCGACATTCATTTTAATTATTCTAATTAAAAAACGATTCTTAAACGATGAATGTATAAGTCGTTAAATGTTTGTTAAGCGCATTACTGGCTAATAATTTATTCACTCATCTTCTAATGGAAAAAAGTTTCGGCAAAACTTTTCATTCAACAAAACGCAATTTAATAATTTCGAATTTTAGCGCAATTTGAATACAAACGCAAAACAGTGATCGCTAATTAAGCAGCCGTAGCGATGATGATGATGATTTCTTTTTGCTTGCCTTTTATAAGTAATGTTCTTGGTCGTATCGCATAAAGTAATATTTGATTAAAACAGTAATTATCAATGAAACACGAGCAACAACATCAGCAGCAGTAGCATAGTCCTCATTTCGCATTTTCGCATCAATTTAATGGCAGTCAATTTAATTCAATGAATAAATGAAAACGCAGACAAGAAACACATAAAAAAGCATCGTTGCACATACATTGAACTCGTTTAATTGAATTAAAACTAAACAAACAACTAAACATAATAGTAAATGTCGAATATGTCAAAGATTGGTAGCATAATTTAACAAAATATTCTTTTTCACACATAAAAAATGTTAATTCAATTTAAATTAAATTAAAACCTGAAGACAAGCAAATTAAAGTGAAAGTTAATTAAAAACTTTCGCTAATGCACTAATGTTTACCACTGCATTCATATAAAGAGGTTCATTGAGAAAAACAAAAACTGCAAACTACACAAAGTGCTCATTGTTACATACCATACGCTGGTGAATGCAATGAATGCTCACAAAATAATAATCATAATAATAAAGCAAGAAGCTGCAATCGCAATGAACGTAAAGCAATATTTCTTTGTGATTCGATTTGCAGTCGTGTTGAATAGGACGTTTGAATAGCGGTAACAAATTGTTTGCAAACGCTTGTCAATAAAGAAATACCGAATACGAATTGTTGCGTAGCATAGCTTGCAAGCAGCAACCAACAGCTATCATTATAAATAATGTAATTGCGATGAAAATGTGATGCATTCTCAGTGAGCAGCACTACGTGTGCGTATGTGAGTGCATTCATTTTCGGTTCGCAATGTTTGCGAAATGAGATCAATCAAAAGAGTAGCGCAACGAACGGTTAATGCATTTAATGGTGATCAAGCTATATTGTGAATACGTGCAAATCGCCTGCTTTGTCAGACATTGATTTCGCATTCCTTCCGTTATCTCGTTTATGCAATATTTCTCTCAAAACTTTTAAAGCAAAAGTAAATATAATGTTAATGTATACACATGAATAAACAATTGGCAAACCTTGAAAATAAGTTCGCAAACGAAATGAAAAACGCAAACTTTTAAATAATTACAAACTACTGAACGCATTTAACGCACCTTAAAAGTTTGCGTATTGTTTTCGCATATAACAATATCGTTGGTCACCTGTTCTTAACTCTAATAAAGTAATTCAGTATTATTGTAATTCAGCAACAACAGGATATGGATCAAGGGCAATCGACAGTTACCAACCACTGTTCTACAGTTGCAGCTAGCGAACAAAATCTCATCAGAAGTATTCTGTTATCGCGATATCATTTTGACAACAAATAACATTCATCATTAAAAATGTAAATTCATGTGTACCTAATTCTTTTTTATAATCATTTCACTTACGAAATAATTACCTGCTTTCAATGCAATGCATGTACAACGATCATTTATCGATTACAGCGATGTTTGAGAACTAAACATGAACTACTATAACTCTACTACTACTAAACTACTCTACACCAATTTTTTTATAATTAATATAAAGTAATAGTATTTTTTATAAATTGAGAACGAAACGCACTTTAAATTGAACTGCATTTATAACGCACTGCACTTTCATTGAATGTTAAAAACCTCAGCATTTGACGAGAAAATGAATATTGTAAATTCAGACCGATTTCTATCGAAATGTGTTTCTCATTAATTCTCAGTTAAATTAAAATAGGTGCCGTATTACATTGTTTGGAAGTTGGTTTGGAAGTAAAATTAGATTTGCTTTCAAATTTAAATTAGCTTCTTGCTCGTGTCGCATCCAATGTTGCTTTCCAAATTGCATTTCGCTTTGTTTTCTTTTTACTTTCATTTCGCTTTCTCAGCGACTCCTGCAAAATCAATTATCAATCGAATAGAAATACAGCGAATGTGAAACACATACACACGCTACATGTATGTACATATATATAAACTGTATTCGCTATCGACCCTAAACGTAATTCAATTTTTAACGTTTGTACTCTTACAACTTACTCTCATTACTTTGCCGTTTTCGTACTTTGACAAGTTTACGAATTAAGACGCAATACGCCAACCAGCAATGCGAAAACGATTTTAACAGGGAAGTTGTACCCGCGTTTTCGGCAAATATAATATATTTGATAAATTATTATTTAGCCAGTGAAAATATATTAGAAATCGTTTACAAAACTTATTTTCAATCAATCAAATGTAAAAATATCTTTCTTATCTCATTTCCATGTTTCCTATTTAGTATAAATAATCAAAATTCAGTCTTTTTTTGATTTGCGGCAAATCGTTT
>NCKV01000699.1:0-14521 GCA_003675905.2 Leptotrombidium deliense
TATAGTGTTCACATTCTGCTTTCATCCTGCGTTATTGATTCCAAATGTGCAATCGATTCGAGCGAATTCCAAAACGAAATTATATTTTCTCCTTTCATTCGTTGCTTGTTGAAATAACCGAGAACAATAAAAATCCGTTCAATTATTCATTGTGTTCTTAGAACATTCAATAAGCAGTTCACAATATTCGATATGACTGCATTATTCAGTTTTGTTTATTCACATCGCTTTGTTTTTCTTGCAATCACGGATCAAATTCAAGAAGGCAACAATGACGACACTGCGAAAACAGCAACAGCAGCAGATTCTTCGAATGTTCGCAAGACATGTAACCAGCACTGCGTGAGCTTGTAATCCGCAGCTTTTCGTTCGTGAATCCGATCTAATTTTCGCTGTTTATTATTAATACAAATTTTGGCAACTCGATCGCATGTGGATGACCAACAAATAATGAAATTCTTGTTGATTCTTATCAATTATACGAGATTAGCATACACGGTCATTGTCACACAAACTGTTTGTTTCACAACGGACCATTAATTCTTGTGAGAGAAAGAGCTCGAGTACAAATTTGGAATAGTAAAAAATGTGTTTTCCAGAGTTTTTGTAACTCTAAAATTTCTCACAAAAAAATGTCGCTATAGTGCAACGTACAACTGTCGTTGTAGCCAACTAGAAACGTTGACAGCAATTACCACGTTGCTAAAATTTGAGACAATGTGTGGTTTCCAATTGAAAGATGAATAATTATCGTTAACAAGCAAAACGGTTGATGAGTTTCGATTACGCAGAGCGGTGTTTTCGCAATTATGTAAACAAAGACCGGCGTTTTCTCACAGACGCATCGTTTGTTTGAATGCAAAGTTATTTCGCAGCTTAATAACAGTGTTGCTTTAACGCACCTAATTTCGAAAAATACAAAGTATTCATTTTTCCTTTCTTTAAGGACGCAGCGAAAAGAAGAAACCAGTCGTCTCGATTTTTCATGCATGCATGTCATTCTGTTCGTTACGTCATCCACATTCAATAAACAGTTCTCAATAATCTATATACACTTGTATTCGCATCGCTTTGTTTTTCTAGCAATCACGGATCAAATTCAAGAAGCAACAATGACGATAATATGCAGACACTGAGAAAACAGCAACAGCGCTAGATTGATTGCAAATGTTCGAAAGACATGTAACAAACAGTGCGTGAGCTTGTAATCCGCAGCTTTTCATTTTACGATCTAATTTTCATTGTTTGTTTTTCATAATTTCAATCAATAAATTCAATAATTTCAAATATTCACGGTTTAATTTTTTAGTTAAAATGACACCCATCGTTAATTATTGTGATTAAAATTTGAAAATTGAGTTAACTCTAATCAAATGCGATAATTGTACAACATAAATAACTGAAAATAACGGATTATTTTTAAACAATACTTAAAAATGTTATGTTTAGAGAGCGCATCTTATACAATGAATGATCGCCAAACAAGGCAAGAAAATCAATCGATATGCGGAAAAACGTAACAAACAAGTTATCAAATTACACAATGTAATCAACCAAAAGTAAAATATTTAAATTTTCATCAGTTTTTAATCGTAATTGTTAAAATTTAATAATATTTGTAATGCTTATTGTGAGACTAGTCTTGGGACTAAAATAACTTTGTTCTAAAACTTAAAACCATCTGCTTAAAACTAAAAACTTAAAAACATTTAAACCGCGAGCATAGCGGGAAATTTATAGTAAGCAGAAGATGTATTTTATTCAACTCTATTGTGATTAAATATATTTAAAATTTTGAGATTTATTTGGGGTCAGTGATTATTACACTTTTTACGCACCTCAGCGTAAAAATCTGCAATTTACGTAAATTTTCGCAGTGTAGAAATTTACGCAAATTTTCGATGTTCCATCACGATTTAGTTGCAATGCTTTGTGATGCAATCAGCGAATAAGAGGTGAGTGTTGTCTGCGAGTGCGCCAACATTTGTGTTGTGCATGTGATGCATACGTAGGCAAGCAGTTTGAAGTTGGGCCCGGTATGGTTAACGTATACCATCTTTGTTGTTTGTGTGTGAGAGGAGCAAAAATGACGATTCAAAGATGATATGTATTCAATGCATACACCATTGTGTCTCTGTTTTGAGCAGCGGTTACCAGAAACGGATACTCTTCTTACTTACAGTGTTTTCTTCACTTGTGTGCACAGTTTTAAGCGGTAAGCAAATGTTTCACTTCACTTTGCGTTTTCGCTGTTAGTGTGTGCTCACTTTTTTCTGATGAATTACGCGCAGCGTATAACAGCCACAAAGAACGTGGAAGAGGTAAAAGATAATCCAAGAAGTGCTCATTCTAAAAATTTCATGTGAATAAATTCGCTTATTTCCAAGCAAACTAAACGTAAAGAGAAATATATTCCGCTCGAAAAAAGTAAGAGATGTGCAACGACGAAAGGTCCGCTGTATCGCAGCGTCATAAAGCCTGATGTCAAGTCATTTTACTACAGGCGATGTTCTCAAGAAATATAATGCGGAATTGTCCATAAAACGCGTTGCGGACATATTTTCACAGAAACATTTATTTTAACCAGATATCCTTCATCATAACGAAGAAATTGATATAAAATTTGTGCTCATGCAAATTTGTGTTAAGCCATAAAGTATAAATTAAAAATATTACCATTTTAGTAAATAAGATGAGTATAATTAAGTCGTGCGAACAGTGTTTGTTTAGTGTTGTCGTTGGCCGATTGAAAACGTCACGTAAACTTGTATCTGCATTGAACGGCGAAACGAAAGAAGAGATGATTGCATTGCTAAGAACAGTGGGCTTTTAACCCTGTTTTCACTACCTGCTGATAGATAGACGAGAAGAGAACAGAGCGAGATACTCCCCTGAAATCAGTCGCTATCCAATTTTCGAACGGCAATCGCGGATCGTTCACATTGTGTGTGGTCTGCGTAAGCGAAGAACACTACAACAGAACCGATACATGGACGATACATATATTCAATGGCGAACCCTCCGCTGGGTTACGTTTGCGAATATTTTCGCTGTGCAAAATAATTTCCAGCAGTGATTTGAAAATGTGCAATTGGCGGCCGATTTGTGTACAAGCAGCGCAACGACATAGCTGTGCTACTATTGTCGACGCTGTTTTCTTTGCGAGCACAATAAACAGCCTCAGAAAATGACGGTGAAATGTTCGTTTTTATTTCACACTTTCTTTCACACTGCGGGCTGTGAAACTTAAACGATATCGTTTTTGCATATAAAGCGTATCATTGTTCATTGTTTGGTCGGCTGTACCTGAGCCCCGGCACCGGTGCGAACAATGCACGTTCGCGTTTGCTTCTATTTATGTGAAATTGTGCTGAAAATGTTCGCACTCTTTCAAAATGTGTCGAAATGTGTTTCACACTTGGTCTATTCAAACGGAATGCATTTCTGACAAATTTTGTAATTACTTTACTTTCGCTTCTAAAATGTTTAGCAATGTCGAAATGTGTTGCGCTGAACTTTCTCCTGATCACTGATCGATTTAAGGTTCAGATTAACGGTCGCACTGCTTTCGTGAATTGATATCGATCTGCGCTCACAATTCGATCGTCGAACGAACGAACGTTTCTTTTCTGCTTAAACCAACTTCATCTTCATCTTTTTGTTACTCTCGTTAAAAAACGCAAATAGTAAAGAATTGGTAATGAGCATTTATTGAACGCCATAATTTGTCGTTGAGTGCATTTGAAAATGAATTCTGTTCGATCTCTTGAATGCACTCATTTGTTGTTTCAAGTTTGCAACTTAACATTAATAAATTCAGAGACAACATACTGCTTCGATGTTGTTGTTGCTGCCGCCGCTGTTCATTCAATGATCACTCTTTTCATTGTTTGAACGCCTGAAATTGTCAACAACGGTCTTTGTTCAACAGTTGCCCGTTATTATATCTAGTCACAGATACGACGGCAGCCAATTTACTTTGCACACATTCCTTTTTACGTTAACTGTAAATCACTGATTCAATCGATCCGATTCTCACCCTCGCAATCAATATCTCAACAAACACTTTTTATGTGCACACAAACGTACGCTCGAAAAGATTCGTACTTGCAACGTTTTTGTTTTTCTAGAACTTCTTTATTGTGCGATGTTTAGCGTGATAAAAATGTTTTATTGAAGTCCATCAAAACGTGAAGCATGTTGCCATTTTAATGAGAACGAAATGCATCGTTCAACTGAATGTCCGAACAATTAATGCATCAGACAGCGATTTTTTTGCATTTGGCAAATTATTTAGTGTTATCAGGATGCGATGAACGCATACAGCATAGAGACAATTCGCCGGTTACTTTATATAATTCTGGTATTTCGCTTATCGGTGCTCGCCATGCGTTCACCCATTAGAAGTAAAGCTACAAATTACTGCAGCTGCCTATTGGATCGATGCATCTTTGAGAGCACAGTGAGAATGAGTTGTGACGAGAACAATAATATCGCATCGCGAAACAGAAGAGAACAGCGACTTGTTTCGCCGTTTGCTTGCCGACAAACAGAAACTGTACACGTTATGTTATGATTATTTGCAGGCAAAACAATTAGTTAGTGTCTAGTTTAAACAAGTTTCTCCTGATCGTCGAAAACGTATTTTAAAACGAAATTATTTGCGAAACGCGAGCGTCGTGAACAGTGAATGCCTGACCGGCAAAAAGTTGCCTTGTTTCGTGGTTCTTTGTGGAGATGTTATTAAAGCGGGTGATAACAACGTGGACTGTTCCAAGATTGCAGGTGATGCTCGTTCGTTGTTCGTTCTTTCATGCCTGCCTCTCAGCTTTCTTCGCTGCTGTTTGCTTTTCTGAAAAGAAACTCGAATCGAATCGCTGCGAAACTTGCAGCCATCGACGCTGCTGGCTAATCTAATGACTTCTTCTTCTGCTGGTTTTGCATGTTTCTTAAGCGCAATGTTCTCAAAAGGCAATCACCGACTTCACACTCGTTTCGTTGCAATTCGTTCGTTAAACAGTGATTACAGATTCGCAATCACTCGTTATTTTCTTCTTCAAATGTTGTAACATTTCGAAACGCTTGCATATTTGCTCGACTATAGTTACGTCCATTTACACTGAACGCCTGAAATCAACACATCTCATCATTCGCAATTAAACATAATTTATCTGTTCATCTTTCAGGAATGGTTAATTAGGATAAGGAGAAGACAATCGACTCTTTTTTACTTGTTACTTGTTCCTTAAGAAATGTGATGCACGCTTTTATCGATTATCTTTGCCTGTATATTCGAACGAAAGGAACGAACTTTTTCTTGGAACTCGAAATGCGGTGGTTGCACGAATGTGTCTTTTTCAATCTCGGCTGTTGCTTCATCCACAAACTGCAGACGCCAAATTCACTTGTAATCGTTCACTGACGACAAGCGTTTATTAACCACCGCAGATAAATGAATAATATTTTCGATGCTCGCGTTGAAATGTTTAAATGACAATTTAAGATAATTATGCGATTGATAAACGGTCGTAATTTGTCTGCCAGCTTTTTGCTTTATTCACGATTCACTACTTGCGATCAACGTTTATGCAAACGAAGACTTGTCGGCCGGACAAACAGTCGCACTTGTCGCATTTCGCGGAGCAGTGTTCGTTCCTTCGAAAACTTGTTTATCGTTTGCAATAATGTAATCTTACATTTTATGTTCACTGTTCCGGAAGTAAATATTTTTCACTGTTTTCTGTGCAATTCCAATTGTTCTAAAGTACATTCAATTCTGTTGTCGATTTTTGCGAGTTCACATCGCTCGCAGGCTTTTCGAACACTGTTTTCGCTGTCTTTTCACTGCTCATTGAAATCTAAACAAGAATCGAATCGAATATGAACTTATTTTGCTGTTCGCTTGACTGTCGTTCTATCGGTTCATTGCATCTATGCACTTGTGTCGATATTTTCACTGCGTCTTCATTCTTCTTTAAAAAACGTAATTCTGTGCTTCCGTCTTTTTTCGAAGCAATCAAAGCATCTAACTTTGTTTAATTGTTCGCGTAACAAAATGTAATGTCGATCGCAAAAACAATTAAAGCGCCATTAAAGTGATACACTTGATTACGTGGTGTGCTTAGTAAAGTGAAACTTTTATTATCATTCATTGTAATTATTGTTTAATTTCACTTGCAGTGGTTTTGTTGGACACAACAGGACAAAGTTCTTTGGACTGGACGCGTTATCCATATGGACCGCAGTCGCGGACTCCTGGCGTGAGTATATAATGCTTGCTGACTTTTTACATTGCCTTTTGGTCATATTCTGTCATACAATATTTCGTTCGAAAAGCGAATGTACTTTGAATAATGTTGTGCTTTTCTCTTTGAGAAAGATGGCTGCGAAGATAGCAATACTGCGTTCACATTCTGCAGCTGTGTACTGTGATCGCACGTTTGCTCTCATTTATTTCAATGCAATCGCGTAAGAACTTTTTCGTTGCATTCTTTGCAAGCAATTAATTGAGAAGCAAAAAAGAAATAGAAATGTTTGTGTACGTTTATTGTAATGCAATTGTTGGTTCGTTTGAACAGTGGGTCGAAGAGAGTTTCACGAACTTCGAGCAGGGCATAAATTGGCGATCGTACGTCGTGTGCGACGTTGCTTACAAGAATGTGAACAATTGGCTTTGGACTCCGTTCATAGAACGTCAGGACGCGAATCGCATTTACATCGAAATTAAGTTTTCGATGCGAGACTGCAATCTATTTCCAGGTTTGTTGCAAAAACGAATGAATGCGTTACTCGTCTGTCAATGTTCAGTGTGCGCTCGAATTGTCACCAATAAATGTGTTGCCATTGAAGCGACCAAATTTATGCTCACAGTACTGACGTGTTTAATGCTCAGGTATGGCGTTGTCCTGCAAAGAAACGTTTTCTCTGCTTTACTACGAAATCGACGCACAAAACAAGGAACCTCCGCCGTGGGAGCCGGAATCCTATAAGCTTATTGACCGCATCGCTGCGGACGAAGGAAGGTTTACCTCAAACAGCGAAGTATGTCTGCAATATTTATTTGTTTACTGTGACCGCAGTATGACACGCCGTTGTGCTTTACAGGTTATAATCAACACTGAAGTCAGGAGTATTCCTGTGACCAAAAAAGGAGTGTACTTTGCATTTCGTGATCAAGGAGCTTGTCTTTCTCTGATCGCCATCAAAATTTACTACATCATCTGTCCAAACGTCACAATGAATTTTGCGTATTTTCCGGAAACTCCGACCGGCAAGGAGCTGACTGCGATCGTCGCTGCGGTCGGTACGTGTGTCGCAAACGCTGTGGAAATCGAAAAGCCTCGACTTCTGTGTAAAGGAGACGGTAACTGGACGCTTCCTTCGGGAGCGTGCAAGTGCATGGCCGGCTTTGAGCCCGTCGGCAATAGTTGTCAGGGTAATTACGTTCTGTTGAAAACAAGTGGGGACTTAAATGGAACTCGCCCCAACTCGCCTGTTTCCGCCCTTTCGCTGCGTTCCAGAACTGTTCTCACAAAACAGTCGTCAGCATGAGTGAATCAGGCGAAAGCAGGCTCGTTGTCATCAACTAGTTTCGTATATTTTATGTTCTTATTTGTTACAGTGTGTCCCGTGAGCACTTTCAAACCGGTGTCAGGCGACCAATTATGCGGTCCGTGCCCTCAGCACAGCACAGCACCATACAGAGGTTCGACCGAATGTAGATGTGATTACGGGTACTACAGGGCCGCCAAAGACCCGAAATGGTTCGCGTGCACACGTAAGCATATCTCTTTTAATTGCACGTCTCAACTCGCAAAACGTGAGAAGATTAATTCGAACCATATTAATTTGCTATTTCAGAACCTCCCTCTGCGCCGCTTAATTTAACGTATAATTTGATTGATCAGTCAACTGTAACGCTATCCTGGTCATCGCCGAAGTACTTAGGAGGTCGCAATGACACACTGTACCGAGTAGAATGCGAAGGATGTCCTTCCAGCGTCGCATATGTTCCTTCTCAAGACGCGATCACAGAGACCAGAGTCACAATTTCCGGTCTCTCATCTTTGAGTACGTTCACATTTTTGGTTTACGCCGAGAACGGTGTTTCGGGTCACGACCCAAGTCAATTTGTCGAAATATCCGTCACAACGGAATCGCTAGGTACGCAGTTTGGTTAATTCGCAGTTACATGTTTTATTGTTTCACCAATTGTACCCTTTTAGGTTATATTTCACTGGTAATTACTGAAGAAACAGGAAGACAGAAATATAACGGTGAGCATAAACTGTTATACTTTGTAAGCTGATTGTTATTAAAATGGCTACTGCACATTACATTCTTAATTTGTTTTCTCTTTGCAATAATTTGCAGATTCAATTACCTTTTCACACAACAATTCACATGTATTCATCATTCGTGATGACCGTTAATAATCAATGTTTGTATGTTGCAGTGCCGACGACAAATATACCGAATATTCGAGTAGTAGCCGTGAAGTCAACGGAAATTGTTCTAACGTGGAACTCAGCAGAAGATAATTATTTAAGTGATTCACACAAATACGAAGTGAAATACTTCCAGAAAGGCTTCGACAATAATTCGCTCATAGTGAAATGTAACAAAGAAGAAGCGACGTTGACGAATTTGAAACCGAAAACGGAATACGGATTTCAGGTAATAATGAAATTGCAGCTTCGAACAATACGCGACTGAATGCAAGTGTGTTTGAAATGTTTCAATAGTTTTGCAGAACCGCGTTCAGTGTACATTAGCGCGGAATGCAAATGTGTTTCACCCAAATTTAAATGCATGCTTTATTTAACTTGAATAGGTTCGCAGTAAAACGAACAATTTATGGAGCAAACCAATGTTCCGCACGACTGGTCACCTCGTCGGCAGTACGGGTAAGTGGCGTATATACACTCACAGTCACATCTGCGTTGTGTTATGTTATGTTACGAGCCCATTGAAATTGCTTTCTCTTCACTCAGCTTACGTCGGCGACGACGACTCGGTTCAGGTTAGGATAATTGCCGGCGTATCCGTGGCCATTGTGATACTTGTCATTGTAATAATCGTCATGATTGTTCTTTATTTGAGAAGGTGTGTACGCTTGCATTGCGACTGCAGTTGATGCATTCTTTGTTTTTATTTCAGAAGTACAGACGAATGCAATAAGAAACAGCCTTCGGACTGCGATACTTTGGAATACATTCGCAATGGCGAAGGTAAGCAAAGTGGTTGATATGTTCTTCACTATCTGTGCGCGTTGTCGATGTTTATTCTTGAGCAGCACTTGACTACGTCACACGCACACATATAACATATACACACATTCTTTATGCTCTTTTCGTGTCTTGACTTTTCTTTGCAAACATTTTTTTCGTTGAAAAGTAAAATATATTTCAACTTTAATATAACGTCTTTACGCACATTTGCTTTTCAAAAGTCAATTTGAAAACTATTTGCGAGGCAGCGAACGACTAGACTTTACATAAAATGTGTTCTCGCTATTTTTCGTATTCACCGTGTATCACATTGGATGTAAGCTCTTTTAAATTATGTTTTCTCCAACATTAAATCTTTGGCAAAGCAAAAAAGTCTAAACTTACATACTTTTTATTTCATACTTTGTTAGTGGTCCAATCGTTGGAACGTCCGCCAATAATTCCAAGTGCACACTGTAAGTACCAACAAAAATTTTCTTATTCTTTGTTTATTTTGTTTGCTTTTCGAGAATTCGAATCTTGTTTTTATTGACAATGCAAAGGTCACCATTTGTCAAAATCACTGCTTCGCCCATGTACCGCCTTTAATCACTTGGGTCATTAATGTTGTTATAACGAGATTTTGATCACTCATTAATGGCTACCACTGTTCTCAATAGCAATAATGAAAATAGAGTGAAACGATGTCGAGTTGTTTTAAAAGTTGCATTTCTTTATTTTGTCGCATTACATTTCGCAAATTCGATTAAGACGAATAATTTTTGGAGAAAAGAATTTTTATGAAGCATCAAACATATTTACAACACGAAATTCAATGGAAGCGTGTCATTATCACATGAATTATTTAATATTTTGAACGCAAAGAGTAAAGCACGAACCTTGTGTGCTTCTCAAAGTTATGTGTTCATGTTGAATGTGAGTTGAGCGTTTTTAATGTGTTGCGATAAGCGGAAATAAGGCTGAATAATAATAAAAGTAAAGAGCAGAGAAGGAAGATACGTTTCGATTGCTCGTTTAGCTCACACATACTACTATGAAATATGCTTGAAATTGTGTCTACGATTCAGGAGTGCTGCGCTTTGACTTGAACAGTTTACTTGTTTGTTAATATTGCATTGATTCTTGTTCTTTATTTGTTGTTCGGCGAATGTACTTAATTTGCAAACTATTATTGCAGTTAATTCGCCAACGCCGCTGTTTCCGCATTGCGGTCCGTCACGAACATACGTCGACCCGCATGTTTACGAAGATCCATATCAATTGATTTTCACCAAAGAAAAGGATGCATCTCAAATAACCATCGAAGCAATTATCGGCGGAGGTAAGCATCATCGCATCGCAAAGCAATTTTCTTTTCCATTCATTTTATTTACGTTCAATCGTTAAAAAATGTTTTGCTTACAAAAGAATTTCACTCAATCATTGAAACGTTTTTTATTTCTGTTCGATCAATGTGTATTTGTGTGTTCGCATATATTAAAGTGTGGAATTTGTTAATCAGTTTGCAACGCAGTTAAATGTAATTGAGGGCAATTTGTGTGTTCTGCTTGTTTTCGTAACTCTTAACGTTGTGCTTATTCTTCTCTTTTTCTTCTTTGTACTTAAAAACGAAACGTTCGTTCATTTTATATTTTCTTCTTCTTTATTGCAGGAATAAAAACTCATGTGTAACGAGAGCGCTGTGAATAAAATAACTAGAAATGGCTGTCGGTCGATTGAGATTGTGGATGCAATTGAGAGAAAAAACGATGAGGACACACAGAGACGCGCCGACGACGTCATTCAAACAAGCCAACTAACAAACCAACAAACGTTCATGACAAGAAGAAAAGCAACTTGTTCGTCACTTCTTCTCAAAGCTATTTCATGCTGCAGCTGTGATAATTGAAGAGCAAGTATATACATACTTATACAGTCAATTTTTGTGTATGTTCTGTTAACTAAGGCGATTTTAACTCACTCGCTCGTTTCTCATTTGTACAAATAGAAAAGCGTTCGTTAATTTCATTGATTCATCAATTCATTAACTATTATTATTATTGAAGTAATTAATAAGAATAAATTAAGACGCAGCTCAAAGCAGTGATTACTGTAAATTAACAAATAAAATGCAATTCAATTCTCAAAGTCTATTTACATTGCATTGCGTCAACAACAATGATGATCTTTGACATGTATTTAAGCACTTGGCGTAGCTGACACTAATTTACATAAACATGTGTTTGAAGTAGTGACATGCAAAAGTATTAAAAATTTGCGAAGTCGTATTAGAATGTGTCTTGCAGAGGCAAGAAAATAATAAATAATTGATATTTGGCCGCAACACTGCATCACAATCTCGTGTGTATCAGCAGAGCAATAAATTAACGATACGACGTGACACTGTACTCTATACTTTATTGGAGCAGCTGTCTAGCAGATATACACTAGTACATACAGTGTATACATTGAGACATTCGCACACATATCATTTGCCTTTCTTCTCAAAACTCATTCTTTGCTTCTCTGTTCTTTGTCTTTTGTTGTTGTAAAACGCGAGAAACACTGAGATCTTCTTTTTCTCTTTTTCATTCTCATTCTCTGCATTTTTAAGCATCAAAGAGAAGTGAGAAAGTAAAATGCAAGCTACTATATAACGCAGTATGCAACAATGACTGGTGTCACTATTCATCGCGATCTGTTTCTGTTTTTCTCTTCTTCTTCTTCTTTATCTTACTCTTCATTCACCGCTGAATTTATCTTAATTTACATTACTTTCTCTATTTCGCTGTGTATATTAATAAACAGCAGACATGCGAAGTGTACAGTGATGTCAATAATATTCACTAATTTACGGTCCAATTCATTTTCACGATCGTAACGACTGCACTTTTTTGCTCATCAAGCTCATTTCATTATTATTTGTACGTTGACGCAATAAAGATGATTGAATACATTAAATAATGGTTTAAGATGAAACACTGTCTGTCGTTCAAAGAAGTTGAATGAATTCATTGCAATTATCTTGTTTTATATGCGAAGCAACATTTCATAATATATACACATTTCAAATTAAGGAAGACGTTCTTTAATTCCTCAATCGACGAGTTTTTCTTGCTAAAATGTAAAAAAGCGCAAAATTTTCTCGCAAACCGAGGACGACGAGAAGAAGATACTTTCATTCCACGATCAATCTCTGCGATTGCAGGCACTTATAATAATCAATAGTCGACAGAGTAATATAGATGTACATATGGATCATAACATTATTATTGCCATGAAAAAAGCAATATAAATGATAGTTTGTCGTCTCCTCTGTTATTACATTTTCATGTAAAAACTCGCGAACGTAAACCTCATCATGATCAGTAAAGAAAGAGATCGTATTTGTTCACATTTCACTTATAATTGATATAAAACCATGAATTCGATGATTTTTCTTCTCTCTGCTTTTGTAAATGTTCACATTTTTCAGATGTAAGCATTACTTTTGACAGACTGTCGTCGAGACTAAATTTTGCAGAAAAGTAAATCAGTTGAACATCATCTTCAGCGTGAATGATATCGATTTCATTTATAATTGATTGCATGACATTTTTCTCTCAAAATGTGACCAATCAATAATCAATATTTTTAAATTTATAATTAATCTATCTGAAGCGATGTTTCGCAGCGCAATCTTAATTAAACAGAAATACACCGGCAGAAATGAAAAACTTGAATTGACTGAGAATTATTTTGTATCGAGAGAATTCAGTGTTTACATCAATCATTCGAGATTTTTTTCTTCCTTGTTGACTTATGCTTTCGAATGCTTCTGCTGTTTGAAGTTTGTTTAGCGCTGATTTTGCAATATTTTTGATTGAATTATGAGTAAATATTTGAGATGCATTTTGAGTGCTGCTGTGGAGACACAAATGCATCTCACTGCATCGCCTATCATTCACTGTGATCTTCAGCAGTAACTTCAAGTTTCATTTAAAAACTTGCGTCAAATCGAGAGAAAACGTTTCTCCTCTTTCAAGTACTTCACACATTAAAATAGTTGTTCTTGTCTGCATTCAGTCGACGACACAAGTGTTCATTTTAGGGCGCACTGTTGCGACCAGACAAATACACTGCATTCAGTTATCCGCTGTTATTATATAATTTGCTGCCGAATAATGCAAACATTCATCGATCCATTTATGATTGACGAGTGCGAAAATGCGAAGTAACTAAGATTTGTTGTTCGTGTTTCTACTGTGCTTCGAGTGTACACTGTACAGACGTGAATGAAAGATTGACTCTAAAGGAATGTGACGACTGATGAAGAGATGTGCATCGATGATGATCATTATTTCTTCTCGTTCTTCGTTCTCAACGTTTACTATTTTGTAATTACAATTTTGCGCAAAAAGTTCACATTTTTAACGCAAACGACAGTTTGATGCATACATGAATAAATTTACATTGATTTCGCGGTAATTACGTAATCTATATATAATGTATTTAATGCCTCTTCTTTATCCGTTTATTAAACGCATTCGCATCGCACATCGACGCGAACTAAAATTTTCGACAAACGACGACCGTCAACATCTTCAATTTCATGTGTCTAAAAGTCACACATTTTCTAGCGATCAACGAACGCGTTGTGCGCTTAAGAAAATAGTGATTATTGCTTTCCTGCACACATTTCACTTTGCATTTCACATGTTCTAACTCCGCATCCGTCGCTACTGTTCGCTTCGTTTGCATTTGTTAACGAAAACAATTGTCATTCTCCACTTTCTATAAATAATCTGTGATCGTTTTCATTTTTTTCTCACTTCGTTGCCAGCATACGAAACACTTCATTATAATGTAAATTATAATTATGGTGAAATCAAATCGTACGCAGTTCGTGAGATGAAAACATTCTGTAATATCGTTCGAATTATTTTTTCATAATAATCATTTCTTTTTTCAGATGAATCCTAATTGCGAAAAGTTTGTCTAAAAAATTAATAATTGATTAGGATGAATTCGACGTCTCATTCTTATTAAAATTTACAGTCAAGACTTTAAAAATTCACACTGTATGTGTATTTTGTACCTCGGAAAAGTGTGACTTTGCAGAATTTTTACTTCTTGAAATTAGTCACAAAAACAATTAGCATATTATTTGAACAATTTCTCGAAAACTACCACCATCTACGTACTCTTCGTTTCGAGTGAAATTATATTACAGTCAAACCTTCTATAAAGTCACACGATTGGGGCCGCAAAAAAGTGTGACTTTGTGAACATTGTGACTTTACAGAGGCATTGATAAAGGAGTAAACTTAAAA
>NCKV01000700.1:0-14514 GCA_003675905.2 Leptotrombidium deliense
TTTACCTACGATTTCAAAACCAGCCTTGATGTTGTTGTCCATTTTCGTTGACGTTAATGTAATGATAATTATTATAAAACATTACGACTAGACTTTCGTTTTGCAGAATGAATCGATATAAAAAGTTTTCACAAAATTGTTTTTTCGTGAAGACATTTTTCTCGAAACTTTAACGTTTAAAATGGTTCTCAAAAACTTTCTGGTGTCAGAGTGGTGTAGAGGTTAAGGTGTCTCTCCTTCGCTCGACGCACTCCGCTCTCCTCAGTTCGATTCCAGCTGAGGAGATGAGACTCTGGCACATGGGTTTTTTCCGGGCACTACGGTTTCCTCCAACATCTGACTGGTCCTCGGTGAGTAATTCGGTTCATACGGAACCCGGGTATAACAGTACTGTTGTGTGCGTCCCGTGGTATGCATGTTAAAATAGCTTCGAGCTAAATGCATCACCACGCAAAAACAAAAGTATACTTATACTTATACTTACTTATACTTTAACTTTTTAATTTCATTCGTTTATTCGTAAACAATTTAATTTTCAGGATAAATTGTAGTTAAAAAAGTTCAATTCATTGTAGTATAAAAATGAAAGCAGATGCATATTTGTTAAACAATGTTACATGAATATTAAATGAAAAATATTTAATACCTTTCACTAGCGACATTCAATGAAGGCAGATTTTGTATAACAATATTGTCGTTACTTCATTTCTTCTTTTGCAGCGAAAGGTTTCTTCTCCGACTGAACTTTTTTACAATCATTCACAGATTTCGCAATATTCTGTAAATCATTCGGCCAACAAGCATTGTATACAATAATGGTCAACGTACAAGCAAGTATGATTTCAATCATTTTAAAAATTTGTTTTATAAGCAAAATGGCGAATCAATGAGCCGACAAATAAAAAACAGGAAAAGCAAAATGACTTTTCAGTTTAATTTGATGCATAAATTCAATGTGCGTCTATTGAACCTATGCTCATGTAAACAAATGAAACAGATTCGCTGCATTTTCACTACTTTTTTCACAAATTGTTTGTCAACCAATTTGGGCTCACAGTCAATTTTGTACAGCATCTGCTATACTCTTATTCTTTCCTTTACTAATTTTTGTGCGAATGCAATTTATGCTCTTTTCCAATGTAGATGCCACAAAAATGTGATTCGTCAAAATTGTTATTCTAATATTCTAATTAAAATGTTATTCTAATAAGAACTGTGAATAAACATACTAAAATTTCATGTTTAAAGTGTTCGAAAAGTTACATAATTTCGGCGAATTAAAATTCATTACAAACTTTTTAGGGAATAAAATGACAAGTTTGGAAACGCGCACTATTAGAATCAAACATGAGTGTTCTAAATTTACATTTATTGTGTACAAGGAAATGAAACAAAATCGCTGTTTCATATTTCAACATCGTTGTTTTCGAATAACTGGTTTATTTCAGCTTCGATTCCGAGTAAGCTGTTGTATTGTTTTGACATGAGTAGTTGTAGTCCCATAGTAACCACCAAAAAACGTAAGATCTCGAAAGGGTTCACTGGCACCGTATTCATTATACTTACCACTGCCCGTATATTACTGTGAATGTTGTTATTTTCAGCTGAAATAATATCGAAACGATCAACTAAATCATCTTTTTCGGGATTGTCATCGATCATAGTTAATGCCTCTCTCAATTCGGCCTCTTTTCCTATCAGATGTTCTTCATACTGAGCAGCGGATCGAATTTGATCTTCCAGTTCAACAATCGTTGAATCAATTGCAATATAGAAATCATCCTTGATTATTTTCATTGCTGTGGGATATTGCATCAGCTGAAGTTGCGGAACTTGTTGCTCAATTTGATGCATTACTCGTCTATTTTCTCGTAACACCCAATCGATGCTCAGTCTTGTCATTCTAGTTGCGAGATCGAAATAAGCGTTGTACATTTGGTCTGTTTCTTCAATCGTTGTTTGATCTCCCATCTCTTCGTTTAGGATGTTCCTAAGATTATCAAGTTGACCTCTCATTAATGTAAAATTTTGAATATTTTGCACATGAGCATTTAATGCAATGTACCATCTCACAATTAATGCAATATTTTTCACTGATTGGTGTACGAAATTCAATGCTGCTATTCGATGCTCAATGTTTTGAGCTTCTTGTTCCCCCCGAGTCCAGAACGGATGCACTACGTTTTCTGCTAAATGTTTTGACAGCCAAATTGGAGCCCATACCGTATCAGCTGATATATCTGATGCATCCGATTCCATCTCTTCATCTGATATGTCCATTCTCTTTCTTTTACTAAGTTATGCTTCAATGTTCTTTCACTTGACTACGTTCAAGTTGTTCCTTAGACTAACAATGAATCGTAAACATTGTTTCGTTTGCTTGTTTTGCTTTGTTAGTGTAGCTCGCGATTGAATCATTAATGTCAAAAGATACATTAAAAAATTTTAATTTCAAGACATTACTTTTATCATCTGAGACATTCTTGTCACAAATTTAGGTTTTTTTTTTGTTAATAGCCTTTCAAATCTGCGTTTTGCAGTTCTTAATACATCAATCAAACATCAACTTTATCTATTTTGGGCATAACTTTTCAAACTTGACAGATTTTTATTGTCGATTCCATTGAAAATTGGTCGTTGTGTAACATTTACATGTCACCATGTCTTGAAAATTTGTTTGGACTACGTGGTGGTTAATAATATCACGGATTTCTATATTTTTGGATACTTACTCTGTAATTCAGTGTATCCGAGTTAATCTAATCGATTTCTCAGTCTTTTTCCTTAGGATTTTTGGAAATATTTAGATATCATTAAATTTACGGCGTTTACTCTTTGATCGTATTTTCACGTCAACAGCACAACTTTTTTAATGGGCACACTGTATAAGTTTCACCTCATTCTGTTAGTTAAAAAATTTTGTTGCCAATTTTGAAAATATCGAATGGCTTATGATTTGAATGAACATTTATTGTGCTAAATGAAATAAAATTGCCTTTTCAAAATTTAGCATTTACAGCATTTACAAAAACATCGTTCTTGTCAATTTCGATTTGGAGCAATGCGCAGTAATTTTTCGATAACGCCAACTGTACTTCCATAACACGCACCAAGTAACTTAAGAGCTTGAAAGGACTCACTTGCTCCGCAGCTAGTTCATTAAGAACTAAGTCGATTTTATTGCGAATCTCGACATTCTGATTTGCAATAAGGTTGATACGTTGGTTCAAATTGTTTATTTCGAGATTGGGAATATTCGAGACAAGAACGTGCAATTCGTTTCTCAATTTCATTACTTTCTCGTACACTTGACGATCAATATCGCCATAAAGTCGAAGTTGTTCCTCCAATTCAGAAATCGTTTCACGATCAGTTACAGTAAACCGATCATCGAATATTCGCATTGCTTTGACATTTTTCATTCGCCTTCCCAATGCTCTCTGAGGACCCACAATTTCTACCTGTGTACGGTCTAATAATTGCCTGTTTTGTTGCAAGTACCAATCGATGCTCATTTTTGTCATTTTGACTGCGAGCTGCAAGTAATCTTCATAAATTCTGTCTGTATCTGCCTTCGTTTGTAAAGGGTCTATGACGAGCATAAGCTCGTAAAGATTTTCTACTATTGATGTGAACTCATTGCGTATTTGTTGATCAGCAACTGGTACAATGGTTTGTTCCGCAATTCTATATTCATCTATCAGTGTTTCGTGTACTAACTTCAACACGGCTTTTCGACGCTCAACGTCATCATCGGCGTCGATCGCATGCACTACTCTTTCTAGTAAATCGTCTTGCAACCAATATGGAGCGAATACGGTCTCACCTGATGATACAATCGATTCCGTTTCTTCATCCGCTTCCCGAATACCTGATGAAATCGATTCTATTTCTTCATCCGCTTCTCGACTACCTGATGAAATCGATTCCGTTGCTTCAACTGTTGTGTCTGATGTATTCAATTCCGCCTCTTCATCTGATATATCCATTTTCTTTCTTTTACTAAGTTATGCTTCAATGTTTTTTAACTTGACTAGTTTTAGCTGTTCTTTAGATTAACAATGAATCGAAAACATTGTTTCGTTGCTCGTGATTTATTAATTACTTGCAAAAGGTAAAATTTTAAATGCAGATTTTAACATTTTTATTTTCATTTCAAACCATTACACTTTCGTTTGCGACATTCTTTATCTTGTCAGAAATTTTTCTTCTTTCGTTAATAACGTTTAAAATCTGCATTTTCTTCTGATTGCGATTCCTAATACAAAAATCACTGTACTTTTAAAATACAACTTCATCTTTGTTACTTTTATCATGCAAATTAATTTAAATACTTTCCAGTAACGTTTGTCACGCAATAAAAATGTAAGACATGAAAGCGAAAGAAGGCCCAAGAACAACGGAAAAGTGCTTCGAAATGAAAACAATGAAATTGCTTGAAAAGCAGCTGAAGATTTTTCCCGCGAAATAATGTCCAAAATTAATTCACAATAACTGTTATCGGATGTATCTATGATTGAATATAACTCTTTTCCAATTCCGTCTGCAAAATAGTCCGCGAAGGAAAAACTTAACAATGTTTCAGCTCTGCAAACACGCAAAAATAAAGAGAGTTGCATGTCTTTGAAAACACTTACAATTTATCGATTCGATTTTGTTTTTGAAGAGACAATCCGTGTCTGACTGGTAATGCATTGATTGTTTTCATAAAAGGAGGTGAACGGTAATAAACTCTCTTTCGTTTTATCATTTTCAAAACTTCCAGTTTTGAATTAATATTGCAATAAAGCGAAGTTGTGAAATACTTCGCTGCGTCGACTAAAATAAAAACTAATTTCATATTGAAGAAGGAATCCTTCTGTTCCACAATTTCATGTAATGTTGAAATTGTTAACACATGTTTGTGCACACCTTGTCTCTTCACAATTTGCCATACTTTTTTATACTCATCTTTCACAGCATGTTCAAACGCGTCGTGACTATGCGTTAATTCGAAAAACACTGGTGTCAAATTATGTGAAATGATGTCTTTTACAGTTTCAATTCGTTTCGGAAACACATATATTGTGCTATCAGTGCAAAAACTGACATTCAAAAAAATCGCCAATAATAATGTTTGCGATAAAATTGTAATTTGCATTAATCGCATTAAGTTTGTCTGAAAGCTGTAATAATTTCGATGACAGAATCCTGATACAATTAAAAATACATCTGATTTATATTTGAGTGCCAATATTGTAGCGACGTAACAAAAACATGAAAACAGTATTAAAAGCCAAATGAGTAAACTAAATGCACTGAAAAGTGTGAGAATGTTTAATCTTCGAATAACAACTGAAGGAGTGACAGAATGAATCGAATGTGAAAATTCAATTACAGTTGATGAGAAGCGAAACGCATCACCAGTTACAGTAAAAGGAAGAGTGTGAAACGAAAAGTCGATCTCCTAACATTTACAGCAAACAAAGGGTAAATTTCAAAAAAAATAAGTGATCACTTTGTTTGTTTACCTTTCTTTGTAATTTCCCAAGAAATCCATTGTACGTTCCATTGTCATCCAAAGTTCCGATTATTGATGAACTAGTGTCGTAAGTAATGCTAAAAAGTAATAAGTAAACAAAAATAAAGTGATTTAGACTTACTTAAACCATTTTTCGAAGTAACAATAAAGTTTCACTGCACTTCTCATTCCTTTAATTTGACATTCCGCTTTTGCGTTACTTAATTCGTACAGATTCGAATTCTTTGAAAAATGCTTTACTCTCAATGTTTCATGTTAATTTCACTTACAATTTCAATACCAGCTGTAATCTTATTGTCCATTCGCTCAATGATCATTTGAAAATGCGTTGTACGACGATACGTAATACACAATGTGTTTGCATTTATGTAAATGTCAAGGAAATAATAAACAATGAAATTTAATCAATAAAACTCATTTTAAAAGAAAGTGTTTTCGAGACATGATATTTATTTTTAACAGCTTACGACAATGAAACAATCATAAACAAATGATCTGCAGTGAAACAGACATTATCCACTAAACGATTTACTATTTCATTCAATTTCTTCATTTACTCAGGAATTAGTATAGCAAATGGGACTGAAAAATGAGTTTCGAATCTGTCCCTTTCTGTTACGAACATTTCGGAAATACCGAAATTTGGAATTCATTTCCCGTTACCGATTCCGTTCCGATTTTTTATTTTCAAAAAATTCAATTCCGTTCTTGACCTAAAATTCGGAATTCCCCCGAAAATTTCCCGTTCCGATACTATCGGGAATCATGAAATCGATTCCATTGTCTTTAAACTCAGAAAATTTTCAAACCTGACCACTTGCCGTTTCGTCCGCTGATTCGTGATAAAATAATTTTTAATTTTTCATCTTATCTTCCATCATCAAAATTAACCTCAAACACAACTTCTTTATCTCGGTGATTAAATGAAACTAGTACAGCCTGCGATTCTCGCAGAGGAAATAGACGACCCGTGGTAAAAATTCACCGATTACCATAGAGTGACCGAAAATCCATTCACGTTCACTCAACCATTCTCCAAGAAAACTGTTATTATCCTTACAGTCACACACGATCACTTAGTAGTCACTGACTAACCACGTTAGCTTTAGACACCTTCACGTCAAAACAAAAACAAACTTTTGAAAGCACTTAATTCGTTGACCGGTGGTCTCTCCACTTTTCATTGCTGCGGGCAGCAGAGAAATAAACAATGTTTTGCAGGTACAGAGAAATAAAGGTCCGAATTCGATGTTACTCAACCAAACAATTTGAATTAAAATCGAAATGGAATTCAACTTTTCAAATTTATTCTGGAGCAATTCACCATGTAAAAAATACGCTAAAACACCACTTTTCTGAACACTGAATATGCACATTTGCTGTAGAACATTTTGAGCAAAGCTATGTGACACACAGTGTTATGACATACAGTGTACAATGCACAATGAAGCAGTATCGCTTCGTTTTTTAAGTTATCGAGTTTATGACAATAAATAATCGCACTTTGTTTGAAAGCAAATTTACTCCTTTTATTAGAAAAATGTCAAATATTGTTTGTTTACTTCTCCTTCAATGTTGCTAAAAATTCTAAAGACCTTGCTAATAGTTTATTACGATATTTATGCAATGATTATTTGGCATTTTCAGAGACACATGTACATCACGCTTTAAAGTGATCCATTACGGAAATCGCTGTTAAAATGTTGTGATGATGAAATTGATTAAAGTATACTGAAAATAAAAAACAAATGACTACTGTACATACAAAATACGGCAACGTTTAATTAGCTCGCATAAAAAACCATTAATTTTGAGGGTAACACAGAGTACCGTCACTGCAAACACAACCATCATAACAGCATTTACGTGTGCGCTGTTTAACAGTTGCAAATCTGAATATGATAAATACATTTTAAACGTATTTCGCAGTTCACGCTGACAGGAAAATGGTCGAAACTGATTTCCTTTCTCCGTTTCCACTTTGTTCAATACACAGTTTAATTTCATAGTAGTTGAATTACAGAAATTCACGAAATGTTGGAAATATTGTTCGCTGCTACTTTAGCATTTCTCGTATTTTCGACTTGTTGTCCAAACGACTTGCATAAAATTTTTAAATCAGTGAACAATTGCAAGAAAGATCAATCGGAGAAAATTAAAATGAAATTATTGTCAAATAATTCTAAATTTAAAAGTGAATGAATAATGTTTTTCGAGCTGTTTTTGAGTAAGTAAAACTAATTAAAATTCAGTAGTTATACAATTATTGTTTAAACTTTTTCTTTCAACAGTAATTATTTAAATGGTTTTTACTGTTATCGCAGAACATGTGTTTGATTCAGATTAAACGTTGTGGTTCCACACAATTGTGGTTCACAGTTAAGATAAAGGTTGTCACAGTGTGCATTGATAAGGTTTGAAAAGCAATCGTTTCAATTGTTTCCATAACGATAAGAAAGTGAAAATGTGAGTAAGCTTTCACAATTGACTGTTTCGTTTATTATACTTTAATTCAAATTTTGAAAATGTGCAATTCAAACAATAAACGGTGGTCTTTGCTATGTATATACTTTCTCTCAATTACAACAGCCGCGAGTGTTTCGGTAATCGCACCATTTTTTCCAATCGAAGCTGCGAACAAAGGAATCTCAGCTTCAATGGCAGGCTATGTTTTTTCTGTTAATGGTATCACTTTAATTATAATGAACGCGATTGTCGGCAAAATATTACCGTTTTTAGGTAACAAAGTTGGACTGAGTATTGGCATCTTGCTTCTCGGACCAGCAAACATTTTGTTCGGTTTGCTGGACAATATTAATGACAGCGATTACTTCATTACTCTTTGTTTTATTACAAGAATTCTCGAAGCAATTGGATCTGCATTTATAACCACAACATCTTTTACAACAATTATGAAACTGTGTCCGAAAAACTTTTCGAAAGAAATCGCTATTAATGAAACATGTGTTTCAATGGGATTCATGTTCGGACCTGTTATTGGAAGTTCTCTGTACGCAATCGGAGGTTACAGGTTGCCCTTTATTGTGCTCGGTGTCGCAGTTCTTATCAATCTTCCACTTATTGTTTTACTTGTAAAGCAGTACAGGAAACATGGTTTGTCCTTATTTTATTTATCACTTTTCTTTTATTTTCTTCGCTCAGATTCGAGTGAAACTGAAACATGCGTCAATGACTCTCAAATGTCGATAACTTACAAAAAGTTAATCTCAATTTTTGACATTTGGCTCCTATGTTTAATCAATCTTATGATTGCCATAAATTTCGGTTCATTTGAAATATCATTCGGACTTCATTTGGAGTCGTACAACATTGGTCCGAAATTGTCAGGAATTTTATTCTTCATTCCTTCGGCTGCATACGGAGTTGGTGCAACTTTTGTTGGCTACCAATTCACTAAGACAAATAGAGATAATTACTTTATTTACGGATTGTGTACACTTACAATTGGATTGTTATGCATTGGTCCGTTTTCATTGTTTGCAAATACGAAAAATCTTTATTTTCTTGTAATGTCACTAATTATTCTTGGAATCGGAGCTGCGTGTGCATTAATTCCGACAATGCCGTCGATGATGAACACTGTTGCTGATCGAGGATTCACAGACAGCATTTCGACCTGCAGTCGTGTATCTGGTCTTTGGGCAACTATTCATTCGATAGGGTATACGTTTACGCGAAACAAATTTATCACTAATTTTGTTCTTTAATGCAGTTATGTTATTGGTCCGACTTTAGGAGCATCTATTTTTGAAAGATTTGGTTACGCAAACTTAATGACGACAATTGCTTGCATGAACTTATTTGTTGTGAGTTAATTATTCATTTTAGAAATTTATCAGAAAAATTAAAATTTATCTTTTAAAAAAGATTTTAATTACATGTTGGACGGCAAATTTGAGCTCTCCATTGGAGTGCGATCGCAGTGAGACTGAGAATTTAATCAAACACAGTCAGGAAACGTATGGAAGCAACATGAAAATCAAATCTTAGCATTGTTGTGTAAATTTTTTATTACAATTATTTTATTAACAACATTCAATATTATTGAACTAACTTTGTATAATACATAAACTTAAAATATAATCAACGACTTTATTGAAAATTTGAGATCACTGTTTAATTCATTTGTTAATCTTTTCATCTATTTCTTGGAGGCTCGTCATTCTAGTCTGATTCATACTCAAATGATGACGGTATAGTGGGCTCTTCTGGTTCATCCTCAGTTATTGATGACAATGAAGGGGAAGATTCTGAAGCAAAGACGGAAGAGTCTGTCGTCGAACTACTTGAAGATTTTTGTGAAATAGACGATTCTGAGGAAGCTGTAGGTTCTGGTTGCAGTAGGTTAACAGCTTCGTATCTACTGAGAAGCAATAAGTAATACCCGAATAATCTGCTCGATGCTTGTGTGACGCGATGCATTGCAATAATGAGACTCTCTCTGTGTATTTGATCTCTGTTCAACATGTCCTTCACTTTTTTCAATTCTAAAGCTTCGGCAAACGCTTGTGTTCTTATGTCTCGTATTTGAGCAATAAAATTGTTTGCCGCTTCAATGTGTCTGTAATTCAGCATCATTCTGTGCAACATCGTGAGTTTCATCATCAGCGAGTGTCGATAGTCGTTAGCATCTCTCAATCGAATGTCTAACTCGATGTACATCGCTTCTGATGTAAATGGATAATCGACAACTAACGGCATCAATGGAATTTGTATGTCAGTTTTATTGTGTTGCATGCCATTCCATTGCGTTCCACGTTTCCTATCTTCTTCCACAATTCTGCAGTTGTTTACATGTGTTAGACGCGCCGAGACGATATACAAGCCATTGTAAATGGATTCTGTTTCTTGCATTACATGGTCGTAATTTTGCAGATTATGATTATGGATAACGTTCATCAAACCATTCCTGAGTACGCCAATATCTTCATCAATCGCGACTAAAAACGGCATCATTTCAGCGCTGAGAATTGATTCCTCACTCTCCTGTTGGATATCAATAAACTTCAGACGCAATCTCGCCAATCCATTCTGAAGAAAGTGAATTCTATTTTTCAAGCGATGTAACAATCTTTGTAACCAGTCTAACTCTCCTAATTTGTCTGATTCAATTTCTGCAAATGGTGGCAATATGTATCTTTCAAAATCTTGTCTCGGTATCAACTCTGTGAATCTGTGAAGAGCAGAATTGTGTGTCATGATTACTATTTTCTAATTCTTGTTTGTTACTAAAAAGATTAAATGTTCTTTTAATAATTAGAGTATGCACGTACTAAACATTTTTGTTGTAATTTCGGTTTTATTTGTTACTCAATCGCTTCAAAAGACTGAAACTATTTGACAAACTTTGCTTATTTCTAATTGTCTAATTGTCTAAGGCTTCGTGCTAAACCTAAGCAGCGTCAAATGTGCAGCAACATAACATCAAACAATGCATAACATTTTCAACTCACGTAAAAATTATCGAAAAAATTAAACCGAATTTCTTCACTATCTCAACAAAAACATCGAGAACATAAACCTGTGGTGCACTGACGTAATGTCCATTTATTGTTCTAATTGGTCATATATTCTAAATGAGAGTAAATTTTCTTACAAATGTTTTTCTAAAATTCAAAATCATTGCAAAACAAATAATTTTCACTTACAAGTGCACCAGCTAAAGAATGAACGAATCTCATAAAATTGTGCGACTTTATTCAACGTTTGTAATGTTGATGTTTATTTTTTTCCTTCACATTGCATGTTTCCGATTAACGGCGAAATTGTTGTTTTAGAGTATGCAAAAGTGTCGTGAGATATTCCAAAAAATGACAAGCCGCAGATTTTTGGTTGTAGTCTCACATGAGTTTTTTGTAATTAGTTTACGTTGTGTATGTGCTTTCAGTTGAATGCGTTTGTTGCGGTTTCATAAATTAGTCAAAGCGTGTTCATCGACTGTGATTCATCGTTTTATTCGCGATTCTTGCAAAGCAAACGCATTGCGCTTAACTCGTTAAAATTATGCCTTCGAAACGCACGACAAAGTCAACGACAACAAAATTATTGCAGAGCGAACAGAAGATGAGGAGCAATGCATCAAGAAATAATCGGAAACGCAGACAAAAGAAATCGGCCAATTGTTGGGAAGCCGAAGTTGGTGGTTGGAGACCTGATGATGATTTAAAGCTAATGCTTTCAATTCAGCAAACAAATTCAATTGAAGACACATGGAGAGCTGTTAAATTCTCGTGCTCATTCAGCGAGAGTGATATAAGAAAGCGATGGCATTCACTGCTGTACAACAAAGAAGTTTCTGATGCCTCGAAAAAAGCGATTCAAGAGTTACATCCTTCAATTGTGGCGGATATTCATTTGAAGGCACCTTTCAGCGAAGAGGAAGAAAGTTTACTGAAGAAGATACGATCAAATAGTAAACCAAGTCTCGAGGTGTTTCAGAAATTATTGGCCGAAAATTCAGAAATATTTCTGTGCAGTCGATCTGCAAAATATGTGATGTCACATTGGAATTTATTGCATCGTTTCAAACTGCTAGAAGACCAAAGTGGAAAATCTTTCAGAGACGATTTTCACTTTTCCGATAATGAAGAAGAGCTGATGGCTTCAATAAATGTAACCAACAACTGTAAACCTGAGAGTAAACAAAACATTAAAATGGAGGTGTCCTTGAAACAAGAGAGGTTGAAATTGTATCGCAATAATATTGCACAAGTAAAAAGAGTGGAAAATGAAATCGCAAAGTATCAGTTGGTGATGGACACGATTGTTTCTCCAAACACAGATTTCGAAGAAGGAGTTATGGCTATTCTTCGAGGAAGAATCGTTAAATATCTTCTGTTGTCGCGAGAAGTCACTATTGGCCGATGCACTAGCGACTTAAAAGTAGACATCGATCTTTCAATTGAGGGTCCGTCAATGAAGATATCAAGAAGACAGGGAGTAATTCATTTCATAGACAAAAGTTTCTTTATTACAAACACTGGTAAGAGACCGATTTACGTGAACAGTGTACCTTTATTGAAATCGAGCACAACACAACTACTCAACAACTACTTGCTTGAAGTCGCAGGACTAAAGTTTGTATTTTTGGTGAACGGCGATGCGATTGATAAAATTAGAGCTGATTCATTAAAACTACTAATTTAAGTACTAAATCACTTGAAATTACACTATACAGATTCAAACTGTATTATATTTTAACGTGTCAGTGATATAATTAAAAACAAAATGCTGGTCAATATTTTCTTCAGTTACAATTTGGATAACCACGTTTTTGTCATTTTTTAGTGCTGATGATGATTTAAGTGAATGTAGAGGAGAAAATGGTTAGTGCGATTCGAAAAGAGACAAGCGCAGTGCATTCGTTGAGCAGACGATAGAACTGAGAATGAATGCTCTCCTCGAGCGTTGAGCTCTTGTGTTAAATTCAATGAAATGACTCTTCATTAAACATTCGACAGGTTGACATTGAACAGAACAGCCATATCTATGGAATTCGAACACATTTGGTTTTGGTTTGACGTGATTTTACTTTTGAATGGAGTGAAACTTTACTGCGGAAAAATAACGAACGCAGCCTGCGTTGTCCTAATTTTGATGAAAATATGTGGAATTTGCTTTCACTTTTACTTGACTTTCAGCAATTTTCGAAAAGAGATAAAATGGATGGAATGGTTTATTTTGTTTCAGAAGACATTGATATTTATATCTTTATGCTCATTTTTACGTGAGAGATGTGTATTCCGCAGCGCATTTGAATACCTGTTAAAAAGCATTCCCACAGGTCGACACGATGAATTGGTGAGCAGAGTACGACGTTACTGTATTTATTGGATTCTTGGAATGGTGTGCATGACAATTATATACTTTTACTCTCAATACGGCGAGTACACGCGTCAAATTGAATTCGCCTTTCGGTTGACAGAACGACGTGCTTTATTAACATTATTGGGTATTTACAGAGGCATAGACAACATTATGTTTGCTCCGAATTGGTTATTCGCAAACATTCTGTTTGTCATGTATTACTATGAATTTTACGAAGAGTATGACTTACAAGTGTTGCGACCTTTACGTGACAGCGAAGAGAGACGTGCGAGTATGCACGATTATCATTACAATCTTCGAAATATCAAGAAACTGAAAAGCGATTTATTTTTGGACGTTTCCAAATATCCGTTGTTCTGGTTTGTCGAGTTTTTCTTTGCGACAATATTTCGCTTAACTGCGTTAATTGACTTGGAAAATAAATCGGTGAAGGTGTACGTAGAAATAATTGGCTTTTATGTACTCGAACTGATCTACTTGACAGCAATTGTAACCGCTGCCGATACAACAAAAGCGAAACAAGAAGTTAGGTGTGAAGTACTTGCAGAATGTTACCATGAATTGAACCTCGAATCATTCGTTGACATGCAAAGCAAAATGTTGATTCTAAGTGACTTAAAAGAGTTAGGACATGTTCATCCAAAAGTTGGAAAGTTCTTCAACCTAAACAAAAAGCTGATGTTTTATTTTTACGGTCACGTCATTCCATTTGCAGTTTACGGCAGAGATTTGTTCTTCAGATATTCAAAACAAGCAAAGGATAGTGATAAATCTCTAAATTAAACAGATTGTTGTAAAATATCTTTTATTATTAGTTGAATAAAGCAAACCACTTACTGAGGATAATTTGTCAGTTACAATTTGTTTTCGTAATTTTGACAACTTCGTAAAAGTTGAAATATCCCTGAGAGCTGAGTCACGCATCGTTCGACCTGGTCAACAATAATTTTGTAATTTTGTGCTGAGGTGTGCATATTCACTTCATTTCATTTATGTATGAAAAGAGTATTGCTACTCTTGTAAGTTCAGATGGGAGAATAAAGTGTTCACTAAATCTGTTCGTGTGTGCCATCTAATATCGCTTTGCGCTGCATAGTCTCGCAAAATAGGCGAGTTGGGTCTCGGTCATTACCTGCAGCTTATAA